>JACSYO010000730.1:0-23560 GCA_016806645.1 Ophiodon elongatus
GCCTCAGTTGTAGCCTGAGTTGTAGCCTGAGTTGTAGCCTCAGTTGTAGCCGGAGTGGTCGCCGGAGTTGTCGCCTGAGTTGTCGTCTGAGTTGTAGCCTGAGTGGTAGCCTGAGTTGTCGCCTGAGTTGTCGCCTGAGTTGTAGCCTGAGTTGTTGCCTCAGTTGTAGCCTGAGTTGTAGCCTGAGTGGTAGCCGGAGTGGTCGCCGGAGTTGTCGCCTGAGTTGTTGCCTGAGTTGTAGCCTGAGTTGTAGCCTGAGTTGTCGCCTGAGTTGTAGCCTGAGTTGTTGCCTGAGTTGTTGCCTTAGTTGTAGCCTGAGTTGTAGCTTCAGTTGTAGCATGAGTTGTAGCCTCAGTTGTAGCCTGAGTTGTAGCCTGAGTTGTAGCCTGAGTTGTCGCCTGAGTTGTAGCCTGAGTTGTCGACTGAGTTGTCGCCTGAGTTGTAGCCTGAGTTGTAGCCTGAGTTGTAGCCTGAGTTGTTGCTTCAGTTGTAGCCTGAGTTGTAGCCTCAGTTGTAGCCGGAGTTGTCGCCTGAGTTGTCGCCAGAGTTGTAGCCTGAGTTGTCACCTGATTTGTCGCCTCAGTAGTAGCCTGAGTCGTAACCTGAGTGGTAGGCTGAGTTGTAGCCTGAGTTGTTGCCTCAGTTGTAGCCTCAGTTGTAGCCTGAGTTGTCGCCTCAGTAGTAGCCTGAGTCGTAGCTTGTGTTGTTGCCTCAGTTGTAGCCTCAGTTGTAGCCTGAGTTGGAGCCTCAGTTGTAGCCGGAGTGGTCGCTGGAGTTGTCGCCTGAGTTGTCGCCTGAGTTGTAGCCTCAGTTGTAGCCTGAGTGGTAGACTGAGTTGTAGGCTGAGTTGTAGGCTGAGTTGTTGCTTCAGTAGCCTCAGTTAGCCTGAGTTGTAGCTCAGTTGTAGCCGGAGTTGTCGCCTGAGTTGTAGCTTCAGTTGTAGCCTCAGTTAGCCGGAGTTGTCGCCTGAGTTGTAGCTCTGAGTTGGTAGCCTGAGTTGTAGCCTCAGTTGTAGCCTGAGTAGACTCAGTTGTATGGAGGTCGCCGAGTTGCCTGAGTTGCTGTTGGAGCCTAGCCTGAGTTGTAGCCTGAGTGCTTAGTTAGCTTCTGAGTTGTAGCCTCAGTTGTAGCCGGAGTGGTCGCCGGAGTTGTCGCCTGAGTTGTAGCCTGAGTGGTAGCCTGAGTTGTCGCCGGAGTTGTCGCCTGAGTTGTAGCCTGAGTTGTTGCCTCAGTTGTAGCCTTAGTTGTAGCCTGAGTTGTAGCTTCAGTTGTAGGCTCAGTTGTGTTCAGTTGTGTAGCTCTGAGTTGTAGTCCTGTTGTAGACGGAGGGTCGATTGTTCTGTCTGAGTTGTCGCCTGAGTTGTCACCTGAGTTGTAGCCTGGAGTTGTTGCTTCAGTTGTAGCCTCAGTTGTAGCCTCAGTTGTGGTGGTGGTGTTGGGAGCCGTTTGGAGTTGTCGCCTGAGTTGTAGCCTGAGTTGTAGCCGGAGTTGTCGCCTGAGTTGTAGCCTGAGTTGTAGCCTCACTTGTAGCCTCAGTTGTAGCCTGAGTTGTAGCCTGAGTTGTAGCCGGAGTGGTAGCCTGAGTTGTAGCTTTAGTTGTAGCCTGAGTTGTAGCTTCAGTTGTAGCCTGAGTTGTAGCCTCAGTTGTAACCGGAGTGGTCGACGGAGTTGTCGCCTGAGTTGTCGTCTGAGTTGTAGCCTGAGTTGTTGCCTCAGTTGTAGCCTGAGTTGTCGCCGGAGTTGTCGCCTGAGTTGTAGCCTGAGTTGTTGCCTCAGTTGTAGCCTTAGTTGTAGCCTGAGTTGTAGCTTCAGTTGTAGCCTCAGTTGTAGCCTCAGTTGTAGCCTGAGTTGTAGCCTCAGTTGTAACCGGAGTGGTCGACGGAGTTGTCGCCTGAGTTGTCGTCTGAGTTGTAGCCTGAGTTGTTGCCTCAGTTGTAACCGGAGTGGTCGACGGAGTTGTCGCCTGAGTTGTCGTCTGAGTTGTAGCCTGAGTTGTTGCCTCAGTTGTAGCCTGAGTTGTAAACTGAGTTGTAGCCGGAGTGGTCGCCGGAGTTGTCGCCTGAGTGGTAGCCTGAGTTGTCACCTGAGTTGTCGCCTCAGTAGTAGCCTGAGTCGTAGCCTGTGTGGTAGCCTGAGTTGTAGCCTGAGTTGTCGCCTGAGTTGTAGCCTGAGTTGTCGCCTGAGTTGTCGCCTGAGTTGTCACCTGAGTTGTCGCCTCAGTAGTAGCCTGAGTCGTAGCCTGAGTGGTAGGCTGAGTTGTAGCCTGAGTTGTTGCCTCAGTTGTAGCCTCAGTTGTAGCCTGAGTTGTCGCCTCAGTAGTAGCCTGAGTCGTAGCCTGTGTTGTTGCCTCAGTTGTAGCCGGAGTGGTCGCCGGAGTTGTCGCCTGAGTTGTAGCCTGAGTTGTTGCCTCAGTTGTCGCCTGAGTTGTCGGCTGAGTTGTTGCCTCAGTTGTAGCCTCAGTTGTAGCCTGAGTTGTAGCTTCAGTTGTAGCCGGAGTTGTCGCCTGAGTTGTAGCCTCAGTTGTAGCCTCAGTTGTAGCCGGAGTTGTCGCCTGAGTTGTCGCCTGAGTTGTAACCTGAGTTGTAGCCTCAGTTGTGTTCGGAGTTGTAGCCTGAGTTGTGGCCGGAGTTGTCGCCTGAGTGTCGCTTGAGTTGTCGGCAGTGAGCCGAGTTGTAGCCTCAGTTGTAGCCTGAGTTGTAGCCTCAGTTGTAGCCTGAGTTGTAGCCTGAGTTGTAGCCGGAGTTGTCGCCTGAGTTGTCGCCTGAGTTGTCGCCTGAGTTGTAGCCTCAGTTGTAGCCTCAGTTGTAGCCTGAGTTGTAGCCTCAGTTGTAGCCGGAGTGGTCGCCGGAGTTGTCGCCTGAGTTGTAGCCTGAGTTGTAGCCTGAGTTGTTGCCTGAGTTGTCGCCTCAGTTGTAGCTTGAGTTGTCGCCTCAGTTGTAGCCTGAGTTGTAGCCTCAGTTGTAGCCTGAGTTGTAGCCTGAGTTGTCGCCTGAGTTTGTCGCCTGAGTTGTCACTCTGAGTTGTCGCTCAGTAGTAGCCTGAGTCAGCCTGAGTGGTAGCTGAGTTGTAGCCTGAGTTGTTGCCAGTTGTAGCCTCAGTTGTAGCCTGAGTCGCCAGTGTAGCTCGGAGCTCAGGAGCTGTGGCTGCAAGTGGTGCGCCTGGTCAGCCGTGAGCTGCCCGAGTTGTCGCCTCAGTTGCGCCTGAGCCGGCCTGAGTTGTTGCCTGAGTTGTAGCCTGAGTTGTAGCCTGAGTTGTAGCCAGAGTGGCCGAGTGTCGCCTTGTTGTAGCCTGAGTTGTAGCCTCAGTTGTAGCCGTGGTTGTCGCCTGAGTTGTCGCCGAGCTACCTCGGTTGTAGCCTCGTTGTAGCCTCAGTTGCAGCCTGAGTTGTAGCCTGAGTTGTAGCCGGAGTTGTCGCCGGAGTTGTAGCCTGAGTTGTCGCCTGAGTTGTAGCCTGAGTTGTCGCCTCAGTTGTAGCCTCAGTTGTAGCCTGAGTTGTAGCCTCAGTTGTAGCCGGAGTTGTCGCCTGAGTTGTAGCCTGAGTTGTAGCCTCAGTTGTAGCCTGAGTTGTAGCCTCAGTTGTAGCCGGAGTGGTCGCCGGAGTTGTCGCCTGAGTTGTAGCCTGAGTTG
This sequence comes from Ophiodon elongatus, assembly GCA_016806645.1. NCBI lineage: Eukaryota > Metazoa > Chordata > Actinopteri > Perciformes > Hexagrammidae > Ophiodon > Ophiodon elongatus. The sequence goes on from JACSYO010000730.1 coordinate 3,628, forward strand.
TAGCCTGAGTTGTAGCCTGAGTTGTCGCCTGAGTTGTAGCCTGAGTTGTTGCCTCAGTTGTAGCCTTAGTTGTAGCCTGAGTTGTAGCTTCAGTTGTAGCCTCAGTTGTAGCCTCAGTTGTAGCCTGAGTTGTAGCCTCAGTTGTAACCGGAGTGGTCGACGGAGTTGTCGCCTGAGTTGTCGTCTGAGTTGTAGCCTGAGTTGTTGCCTCAGTTGTAGCCTGAGTTGTAGCCTGAGTTGTAGCCGGAGTGGTCGCCGGAGTTGTCGCCTGAGTGGTAGCCTGAGTTGTCACCTGAGTTGTCGCCTCAGTAGTAGCCTGAGTCGTAGCCTGTGTGGTAGCCTGAGTTGTAGCCTGAGTTGTTGCCTCAGTTGTAGCCTCAGTTGTAGCCTGAGTTGTCGCCAGAGTTGTAGCCTGAGTTGTCACCTGAGTTGTCGCCTGAGTTGTCACCTGAGTTGTCGCCTCAGTAGTAGCCTGAGTCGTAGCCTGTGTGGTAGCCTGAGTTGTAGCCTGAGTTGTTGCCTCAGTTGTAACCTCTGTTGTAGCCTGAGTTGTAGCCTCAGTTGTAGCCTGAGTTGTAACCTCAGTTGTAGCCGGAGTGGTCGCCGGAGTTGTCGCCTGAGTTGTCGCCTGAGTTGTCACCTGAGTTGGAGCCTGGGTTGTAGCCTGAGTTGTAGCCTGAGTTTTAGCCTCAGTTGTAGCCTGAGTTGTAGCCTCAGTTGTAGCCTGAGTTGTCACCTGAGTTGTCGCCTGAGTTGTCGCCTGAGTTGTCACCTGAGTTGGAGCCTGAGTTGTAGCCTGAGTTGTAGCCTGAGTTGTAGCCTCAGTTGTAGCCTGAGTTGTAGCCTCAGTTGTAGCCGGAGTTGTCGCCTGAGTTGTCGCCAGAGTTGTAGCCTGAGTTGTCACCTGATTTGTCGCCTCAGTAGTAGCCTGAGTCGTAACCTGAGTGGTAGGCTGAGTTGTAGCCTGAGTTGTTGCCTCAGTTGTAGCCTCAGTTGTAGCCTGAGTTGTCGCCTCAGTAGTAGCCTGAGTCGTAGCTTGTGTTGTTGCCTCAGTTGTAGCCTCAGTTGTAGCCTAGGGAGCCCAGTTGTAGCCGGAGTGGTCGCTGGAGTTGTCGCCTGAGTTGTCGCCTGAGTTGTAGCCTCAGTTGTAACCGGAGTGGTCGCCGGAGTTGTCGCCTGAGTTGTCGGCTGAGTTGTTGCCTCAGTTGTAGCCTCAGTTGTAGCCTGAGTTGTAGCTTCAGTTGTAGCCGGAGTTGTCGCCTGAGTTGTAGCCTCAGTTGTAGCCTCAGTTGTAGCCGGAGTTGTCGCCTGAGTTGTAGCTGGACCTGTTGTAGCCTCAGTTAGCCGGAGTTGTAGCCTCAGTTGTAGCCGAGTGGTCGCCGGAGTTGTCGCCTGAGTTGCGTTGTTGTGCCTGAGTTGTAGCCTAGTTGTAGCCTGAGTTGTAGTCATAGCCTGAGTGGTAGCCTGAGTTGTCGCCGGAGTTGTCGCCTGAGTTGTAGCCTGAGTTGTTGCCTCAGTTGTAGCCTTAGTTGTAGCCTGAGTTGTAGCTTCAGTTGTAGCCTCAGTTGTAGCCTCAGTTGTAGCCTGAGTTGTAGCCTCAGTTGTAGCCGGAGTGGTCGACGGAGTTGTCGCCTGAGTTGTCGCCTGAGTTGTCACCTGAGTTGTAGCCTGAGTTGTTGCTTCAGTTGTAGCCTCAGTTGTAGCCTCAGTTGTAGCCGGAGTTGTCGCCTGAGTTGTAGCCTGAGTTGTAGCCGGAGTTGTCGCCTGAGTTGTAGCCTGAGTTGTAGCCTCACTTGTAGCCTCAGTTGTAGCCTGAGTTGTAGCCTGAGTTGTAGCCGGAGTGGTCGCCGGAGTTGTCGCCTTAGTTGTAGCCTGAGTTGTAGCTTCAGTTGTAGCCTCAGTTGTAGCCTCAGTTGTAGCCTGAGTTGTAGCCTCAGTTGTAACCGGAGTGGTCGACGGAGTTGTCGCCTGAGTTGTAGCCTGAGTGGTAGCCTGAGTTGTCGCCGGAGTTGTCGCCTGAGTTGTAGCCTGAGTTGTTGCCTCAGTTGTAGCCTTAGTTGTAGCCTGAGTTGTAGCTTCAGTTGTAGCCTCAGTTGTAGCCTCAGTTGTAGCCTGAGTTGTAGCCTCAGTTGTAACCGGAGTGGTCGACGGAGTTGTCGCCTGAGTTGTCGTCTGAGTTGTAGCCTGAGTTGTTGCCTCAGTTGTAACCGGAGTGGTCGACGGAGTTGTCGCCTGAGTTGTCGTCTGAGTTGTAGCCTGAGTTGTTGCCTCAGTTGTAGCCTGAGTTGTAAACTGAGTTGTAGCCGGAGTGGTCGCCGGAGTTGTCGCCTGAGTGGTAGCCTGAGTTGTCACCTGAGTTGTCGCCTCAGTAGTAGCCTGAGTCGTAGCCTGTGTGGTAGCCTGAGTTGTAGCCTGAGTTGTTGCCTCAGTTGTAGCCTGAGTTGTAGCCTGAGTTGTCGCCAGAGTTGTAGCCTGAGTTGTCACCTGAGTTGTCGCCTGAGTTGTCACCTGAGTTGTCGCCTCAGTAGTAGCCTGAGTCGTAGCCTGAGTGGTAGGCTGAGTTGTAGCCTGAGTTGTTGCCTCAGTTGTAGCCTCAGTTGTAGCCTGAGTTGTCGCCTCAGTAGTAGCCTGAGTCGTAGCCTGTGTTGTTGCCTCAGTTGTAGCCGGAGTGGTCGCCGGAGTTGTCGCCTGAGTTGTAGCCTGAGTTGTTGCCTCAGTTGTCGCCTGAGTTGTCGGCTGAGTTGTTGCCTCAGTTGTAGCCTCAGTTGTAGCCTGAGTTGTAGCTTCAGTTGTAGCCGGAGTTGTCGCCTGAGTTGTAGCCTCAGTTGTAGCCTCAGTTGTAGCCGGAGTTGTCGCCTGAGTTGTCGCCTGAGTTGTAACCTGAGTTGTAGCCTCAGTTGTAGCCTCAGTTGTAGCCTGAGTTGTAGCCTGAGTTGTAGCCGGAGTGGTTGCCGGAGTTGTCGCCTGAGTTGTCGCCTGAGTTGTCGGCTGAGTTGTCGCCTCAGTTGTAGCCTCAGTTGTAGCCTGAGTTGTAGCCTCAGTTGTAGCCGGAGTTGTCGCCTGAGTTGTAGCCTGAGTTGTAGCCTGAGTTGTAGCCTCAGTTGTAGCCTTAGTTGTAGCCTGAGTTGTAGCTTCAGTTGTAGCCTGAGTTGTAGCCTCAGTTGTAACCGGAGTGGTCGACGGAGTTGTCGCCTGAGTTGTCGTCTGAGTTGTAGCCTGAGTTGTTGCCTCAGTTGTAGCCTGAGTTGTAGCCTGAGTTGTAGCCGGAGTGGTCGCCGGAGTTGTCGCCTGAGTGGTAGCCTGAGTTGTCACCTGAGTTGTCGCCTCAGTAGTAGCCTGAGTCGTAGCCTGTGTGGTAGCCTGAGTTGTGGCCTGAGTTGTTGCTCATTGAGCCTGAGTTGTAGCCTTGTTATCCCATTGTCTGAGTGTCACCTGAGTTGTCGCCTGAGTTGTCACCTGAGTTGTCGCCTCAGTAGTAGCCTGAGTCGTAGCCTGAGTGGTAGGCTGAGTTGTAGCCTGAGTTGTTGCCTCAGTTGTAGCCTCAGTTGTAGCCTGAGTTGTCGCCTCAGTAGTAGCCTGAGTCGTAGCCTGTGTTGTTGCCTCAGTTGTAGCCGGAGTGGTCGCCGGAGTTGTCGCCTGAGTTGTAGCCTGAGTTGTTGCCTGAGTTGTCGCCTGAGTTGTCGGCTGAGTTGTTGCCTCAGTTGTAGCCTCAGTTGTAGCCTGAGTTGTAGCTTCAGTTGTAGCCGGAGTTGTCGCCTGAGTTGTAGCCTCAGTTGTAGCCTCAGTTGTAGCCGGAGTTGTCGCCTGAGTTGTCGCCTGAGTTGTAACCTGAGTTGTAGCCTCAGTTGTAGCCTCAGTTGTAGCCTGAGTTGTAGCCTGAGTTGTAGCCGGAGTGGTTGCCGGAGTTGTCGCCTGAGTTGTCGCCTGAGTTGTCGGCTGAGTTGTCGCCTCAGTTGTAGCCTCAGTTGTAGCCTGAGTTGTAGCTTCAGTTGTAGCCGGAGTTGTCGCCTGAGTTGTAGCCTCAGTTGTAGCCTGAGTTGTAGCCTGAGTTGTAGCCTCAGTTGTAGCCGGAGTGGTCGCCGGAGTTGTCGCCTGAGTTGTAGCCTGAGTGGTAGCCTGAGTTGTCGCCGGAGTTGTCGCCTGAGTTGTAGCCTGAGTTGTTGCCTCAGTTGTAGCCTTAGTTGTAGCCTGAGTTGTAGCTTGGTTAGCCTCAGTTGTAGCCTCAGTTGTAGCCTGAGTTGTAGCCTCAGTTGTAACCGGAGTGGTCGACGGAGTTGTGCCTGAGTTGTCGTCTGGTTGTAGCCTGAGTTGTTGCCTCAGTTGTAGCCTGAGTTGTAGCCTGAGTTGTAGCCGGAGTGGTCGCCGGAGTTGTCGCCTGAGTGGTAGCCTGAGTTGTCACCTGAGTTGTCGCCTCAGTAGTAGCCTGAGTCGTAGCCTGTGTGGTAGCCTGAGTTGTAGCCTGAGTTGTTGCCTCAGTTGTAGCCTCAGTTGTAGCCGGAGTTGTCGCCTCAGTAGTAGCTTGAGTGGTAGATTGAGTTGTAGCCTGAGTTGTTGCCTCAGTTGTAGCCTCAGTTGTAGCCTCAGTTGTAGCCTGAGTTGTCGCCTCAGTAGTAGCCTGAGTCGTAGCCTGTGTGGTAGCCTGAGTTGTAGCCTGAGTTGTTGCCTCAGTTGTAACCTCAGTTGTAGCCTGAGTTGTCACCTGAGTTGTCGCCTGAGTTGTCACCTGAGTTGTCGCCTCAGTAGTAGCCTGAGTCGTAGCCTGAGTTGTAGCCTGAGTTGTTGCCTCAGTTGTAACCTCAGTTGTAGCCTGAGTTGTCACCTGAGTTGTCGCCTGAGTTGTCACCTGAGTTGTCGCCTCAGTAGTAGCCTGAGTTGAGTTGTGCGGTTTGACCTAGTTGTGCTGTGGTCGCGGAGTTGTGCCTGAGTTGTCGCCTGAGTTGTCACCTGAGTTGTCGCCTGAGTTGTAGCCTGAGTCGTAGCCTGTGTGGTAGCCTGAGTTGTAGCCTGAGTTGTTGCCTCAGTTGTAGCCTGAGTTGTAGCCTGAGTTGTAGCCTCAGTTGTAGCCTGAGTTGTAGCCTCAGTTGTAGCCGGAGTTGTCGCCTGAGTTGTCGCCAGAGTTGTAGCCTGAGTTGTCACCTGAGTTGTCGCCTGAGTTGTCACCTGAGTTGTCGCCTCAGTAGTAGCCTGAGTCGTAGCCTGAGTGGTAGGCTGAGTTGTAGCCTGAGTTGTTGCCTCAGTTGTAGCCTCAGTTGTAGCCTGAGTTGTCGCCTGTGTTGTTGCCTCAGTTGTAGCCTCAGTTGTAGCCTGAGTTGTAGCCTCAGTTGTAGCCTGAGTTGTAGCCTGAGTTGTGGCTGCTGAGTTGTCTGTAGTTGGCCTGAGTTGTAGCTTCAGTTGTAGCCTCAGTTGTAGCCTCAGTTGTAGCCTGAGTTGTAGCCTCAGTTGTAACGGAGTTGGCGGAGTTGTCGCCTGAGTTGTAGCCTGAGTTGTAGCCTGAGTTGTTGCCTCAGTTGTAGCCTGAGTTGTAGCCTGAGTTGTAGCCGGAGTGGTCGCCGGAGTTGTCGCCTGAGTGGTAGCCTGAGTTGTCACCTGAGTTGTCGCCTCAGTAGTAGCCTGAGTCGTAGCCTGTGTGGTAGCCTGAGTTGTAGCCTGAGTTGTTGCCTCAGTTGTAGCCTGAGTTGTAGCCTGAGTTATCGCCAGAGTTGTAGCCTGAGTTGTCACCTGAGTTGTCGCCTGAGTTGTCACCTGAGTTGTCGCCTCAGTAGTAGCCTGAGTCGTAGCCTGAGTGGTAGGCTGAGTTGTAGCCTGAGTTGTTGCCTCAGTTGTAGCCTCAGTTGTAGCCTGAGTTGTCGCCTCAGTAGTAGCCTGAGTCGTAGCCTGTGTTGTTGCCTCAGTTGTAGCCGGAGTGGTCGCCGGAGTTGTCGCCTGAGTTGTAGCCTGAGTTGTCGCCTCAGTTGTCGCCTGAGTTGTCGGCTGAGTTGTTGCCTCAGTTGTAGCCTCAGTTGTAGCCTGAGTTGTAGCTTCAGTTGTAGCCGGAGTTGTCGCCTGAGTTGTAGCCTCAGTTGTAGCCTCAGTTGTAGCCGGAGTTGTCGCCTGAGTTGTAGCCTGAGATGTAGCCTGAGTTGTAGCCTCAGTTGTAGCCTCAGTTGTAGCCTGAGTTGTAGCCTGAGTTGTAGCCGGAGTGGTCGCCGGAGTTGTCGCCTGAGTTGTCGCCTGAGTTGTCGGCTGAGTTGTCGCCTCAGTTGTAGCCTCAGTTGTAGCCTGAGTTGTAGCTTCAGTTGTAGCCGGAGTTGTCGCCTGAGTTGTAGCCTCAGTTGTAGCCTCAGTTGTAGCCTGAGTTGTAGCCTCAGTTGTAGCCTGAGTTGTAGCCTCAGTTGTAACCGGAGTGGTCGACGGAGTTGTCGCCTGAGTTGTCGCCTGAGTTGTCACCTGAGTTGTAGCCTGAGTTGTTGCTTCAGTTGTAGCCTCAGTTGTAGCCTCAGTTGTAGCCGGAGTTGTCGCCTGAGTTGTAGCCTGAGTTGTAGCCGGAGTTGTCGCCTGAGTTGTAGCCTGAGTTGTAGCCTCACTTGTAGCCTCAGTTGTAGCCTGAGTTGTAGCCTGAGTTGTAGCCGGAGTGGTCGCCGGAGTTGTCGCCTTAGTTGTAGCCTGAGTTGTAGCTTCAGTTGTAGCCTCAGTTGTAGCCTCAGTTGTAGCCTGAGTGGTCGACGGAGTTGTCGCCTGAGTTGTCGTCTGAGTTGTAGCCTGAGTTGTTGCCTCAGTTGTAGCCTGAGTTGTCGCCGGAGTTGTCGCCTGAGTTGTAGCCTGAGTTGTTGCCTCAGTTGTAGCCTTAGTTGTAGCCTGAGTTGTAGCTTCAGTTGTAGCCTCAGTTGTAGCCTCAGTTGTAGCCTGAGTTGTAGCCTCAGTTGTAACCGGAGTGGTCGACGGAGTTGTCGCCTGAGTTGTCGTCTGAGTTGTAGCCTGAGTTGTTGCCTCAGTTGTAACCGGAGTGGTCGACGGAGTTGTCGCCTGAGTTGTCGTCTGAGTTGTAGCCTGAGTTGTTGCCTCAGTTGTAGCCTGAGTTGTAAACTGAGTTGTAGCCGGAGTGGTCGCCGGAGTTGTCGCCTGAGTGGTAGCCTGAGTTGTCACCTGAGTTGTCGCCTCAGTAGTAGCCTGAGTCGTAGCCTGTGTGGTAGCCTGAGTTGTAGCCTGAGTTGTCGCCAGAGTTGTAGCCTGAGTTGTCACCTGAGTTGTCGCCTGAGTTGTCACCTGAGTTGTCGCCTCAGTAGTAGCCTGAGTCGTAGCCTGAGTGGTAGGCTGAGTTGTAGCCTGAGTTGTTGCCTCAGTTGTAGCCTCAGTTGTAGCCTGAGTTGTCGCCTCAGTAGTAGCCTGAGTCGTAGCCTGTGTTGTTGCCTCAGTTGTAGCCGGAGTGGTCGCCGGAGTTGTCGCCTGAGTTGTAGCCTGAGTTGTTGCCTCAGTTGTCGCCTGAGTTGTCGGCTGAGTTGTTGCCTCAGTTGTAGCCTCAGTTGTAGCCTGAGTTGTAGCTTCAGTTGTAGCCGGAGTTGTCGCCTGAGTTGTAGCCTCAGTTGTAGCCTCAGTTGTAGCCGGAGTTGTCGCCTGAGTTGTAGCCTGAGTTGTAGCCGGAGTTGTCGCCTGAGTTGTAACCTGAGTTGTAGCCTCAGTTGTAGCCTCAGTTGTAGCCTGAGTTGTAGCCTGAGTTGTAGCCGGAGTGGTCGCCGGAGTTGTCGCCTGAGTTGTCGCCTGAGTTGTCGGCTGAGTTGTCGCCTCAGTTGTAGCCTCAGTTGTAGCCTGAGTTGTAGCTTCAGTTGTAGCCGGAGTTGTCGCCTGAGTTGTAGCCTCAGTTGTAGCCTCAGTTGTAGCCTTAGTTGTAGCCTGAGTTGTAGCTTCAGTTGTAGCCTCAGTTGTAGCCTCAGTTGTAGCCTGAGTTGTAGCCTCAGTTGTAACCGGAGTGGTCGACGGAGTTGTCGCCTGAGTTGTCGTCTGAGTTGTAGCCTGAGTTGTTGCCTCAGTTGTAGCCTGAGTTGTAGCCGGAGTGGTCGCCGGAGTTGTCGCCTGAGTGGTAGCCTGAGTTGTCACCTGAGTTGTCGCCTCAGTAGTAGCCTGAGTCGTAGCCTGTGTGGTAGCCTGAGTTGTAGCCTGAGTTGTTGCCTCAGTTGTAGCCTGAGTTGTAGCCTGAGTTATCGCCAGAGTTGTAGCCTGAGTTGTCACCTGAGTTGTCGCCTGAGTTGTCACCTGAGTTGTCGCCTCAGTAGTAGCCTGAGTCGTAGCCTGAGTGGTAGGCTGAGTTGTAGCCTGAGTTGTTGCCTCAGTTGTAGCCTCAGTTGTAGCCTGAGTTGTCGCCTCAGTAGTAGCCTGAGTCGTAGCCTGTGTTGTTGCCTCAGTTGTAGCCGGAGTGGTCGCCGGAGTTGTCGCCTGAGTTGTAGCCTGAGTTGTTGCCTCAGTTGTCGCCTGAGTTGTCGGCTGAGTTGTTGCCTCAGTTGTAGCCTCAGTTGTAGCCTGAGTTGTAGCTTCAGTTGTAGCCGGAGTTGTCGCCTGAGTTGTAGCCTCAGTTGTAGCCTCAGTTGTAGCCGGAGTTGTCGCCTGAGTTGTCGCCTGAGTTGTAACCTGAGTTGTAGCCTCAGTTGTAGCCTCAGTTGTAGCCTGAGTTGTAGCCTGAGTTGTAGCCGGAGTGGTCGCCGGAGTTGTCGCCTGAGTTGTCGCCTGAGTTGTCGGCTGAGTTGTCGCCTCAGTTGTAGCCTCAGTTGTAGCCTGAGTTGTAGCTTCAGTTGTAGCCGGAGTTGTCGCCTGAGTTGTAGCCTCAGTTGTAGCCTCAGTTGTAGCCTGAGTTGTAGCCTCAGTTGTAGCCGGAGTGGTCGCCGGAGTTGTCGCCTGAGTTGTAGCCTGAGTGGTAGCCTGAGTTGTCGCCGGAGTTGTCGCCTGAGTTGTAGCCTGAGTTGTTGCCTCAGTTGTAGCCTTAGTTGTAGCCTGAGTTGTAGCTTCAGTTGTAGCCTCAGTTGTAGCCTCAGTTGTAGCCTGAGTTGTAGCCTCAGTTGTAACCGGAGTGGTCGCCGGAGTTGTCGCCTGAGTTGTCGTCTGAGTTGTAGCCTGAGTTGTTGCCTCAGTTGTAGCCTGAGTTGTAGCCTGAGTTGTAGCCGGAGTGGTCGCCGGAGTTGTCGCCTGAGTGGTAGCCTGAGTTGTCACCTGAGTTGTCGCCTCAGTAGTAGCCTGAGTCGTAGCCTGTGTGGTAGCCTGAGTTGTAGCCTGAGTTGTTGCCTCAGTTGTAACCTCAGTTGTAGCCTTAGTTGTCGCCAGAGTTGTAGCCTGAGTTGTCACCTGAGTTGTCGCCTGAGTTGTCACCTGAGTTGTCGCCTCAGTAGTAGCCTGAGTCGTAGCCTGTGTGGTAGCCTGAGTTGTAGCCTGAGTTGTTGCCTCAGTTGTAACCTCTGTTGTAGCCTGAGTTTTAGCCTCAGTTGTAGCCGGAGTTGTAACCTCAGTTGTAGCCGGAGTGGTCGCCGGAGTTGTCGCCTGAGTTGTCGCCTGAGTTGTCACCTGAGTTGGAGCCTGGGTTGTAGCCTGAGTTGTAGCCTGAGTTTTAGCCTCAGTTGTAGCCTGAGTTGTAGCCTCAGTTGTAGCCTGAGTTGTCACCTGAGTTGTCGCCTGAGTTGTCGCCTGAGTTGTCACCTGAGTTGGAGCCTGAGTTGTAGCCTGAGTTGTAGCCTGAGTTGGAGCCTCAGTTGTAGCCTGAGTTGTAGCCTCAGTTGTAGCCGGAGTTGTCGCCTGAGTTGTCGCCAGAGTTGTAGCCTGAGTTGTCACCTGATTTGTCGCCTCAGTAGTAGCCTGAGTCGTAACCTGAGTGGTAGGCTGAGTTGTAGCCTGAGTTGTTGCCTCAGTTGTAGCCTCAGTTGTAGCCTGAGTTGTCGCCTCAGTAGTAGCCTGAGTCGTAGCTTGTGTTGTTGCCTCAGTTGTAGCCTCAGTTGTAGCCTGAGTTGTAGCCTCAGTTGTAGCCGGAGTGGTCGCTGGAGTTGTCGCCTGAGTTGTCGCCTGAGTTGTAGCCTCAGTTGTAACCGGAGTGGTCGCCGGAGTTGTCGCCTGAGTTGTAGCCTCAGTTGTAGCCTCAGTTGTAGCCTGAGTTGTAGCTTCAGTTGTAGCCGGAGTTGTCGCCTGAGTTGTCGCCAGAGTTGTAGCCTGAGTTGTAGCCGGAGTTGTCGCCTGAGTTGTAGCCTGAGTTGTAGCCTCAGTTGTAGCCGGAGTTGTCGCCTGAGTTGTAGCCTGAGTTGTAGCCTGAGTTGTTGCCTCAGTTGTAGCCTGAGTTGTAGCCTCAGTTGTAGCCGGAGTTGTCGCCTCAGTAGTAGCTTGAGTGGTAGATTGAGTTGTAGCCTGAGTTGTTGCCTGAGTTGTAGCCTCAGTTGTAGCCTCAGTTGTAGCCTGAGTTGTCGCCTCAGTAGTAGCCTGAGTCGTAGCCTGTGTGGTAGCCTGAGTTGTAGCCTGAGTTGTTGCCTCAGTTGTAACCTCAGTTGTAGCCTGAGTTGTCGCCAGAGTTGTAGCCTGAGTTGTCACCTGAGTTGTCGCCTGAGTTGTCACCTGAGTTGTCGCCTCAGTAGTAGCCTGAGTCGTAGCCTGAGTTGTAGCCTGAGTTGTTTCCTCAGTTGTAACCTCAGTTGTAGCCTGAGTTGTAGCCTCAGTTGTAGCCGGAGTTGTAACCTCAGTTGTAGCCGGAGTGGTCGCCGGAGTTGTCGCCTGAGTTGTCGCCTGAGTTGTCACCTGAGTTGGAGCCTGGGTTGTAGCCTGAGTTGTAGCCTGAGTTGTAGCCTCAGTTGTAGCCTGAGTTGTAGCCTCAGTAGTAGCCTGAGTCGTAGCCTGAGTGGTAGGCTGAGTTGTAGCCTGAGTTGTTGCCTCAGTTGTAGCCTCAGTTGTAGCCTGAGTTGTCGCCTGTGTTGTTGCCTCAGTTGTAGCCTCAGTTGTAGCCTGAGTTGTAGCCTCAGTTGTAGCCGGAGTGGTAGCCTGAGTTGTCGCCTGAGTTGTCGCCTGAGTTGTAGCCTGAGTTGTTGCCTCAGTTGTAGCCTGAGTTGTAGCCTGAGTTGTAGCCGGAGTGGTCGCCGGAGTGGTCGCCTGAGTTGTCGCCTGAGTTGTCGCCTGAGTTGTCGCCTGAGTTGTTGCCTCAGTTGTAGCCTCAGTTGTAGCCTGAGTTGGAGCTTCAGTTGTAGCCGGAGTTGTCGCCTGAGTTGTAGCCTCAGTTGTAGCCGGAGTTGTCGCCTGAGTTGTCGCCTGAGTTGTCGCCTGAGTTGTCGCCTGAGTTGTAGCCTGAGTTGTAGCCTGAGTTGTAGCCTGAGTTGTAGCCGGAGTTGTCGCCTGAGTTGTAGCCTGAGTTGTAGCCTGAGTTGTTGCCTCAGTTGTAGCCTGAGTTGTAGCCTGAGTTGTAGCCTGAGTTGTAGCCGGAGTGGTCGCCGGAGTTGTAGCCTGAGTTGTAGCCTGAGTTGTTGCCTCAGTTGTAGCCTCAGTTGTAGCCTCAGTTGTAGCCTGAGTTGTCGCCTCAGTAGTAGCCTGAGTCGTAGCCTGTGTGGTAGCCTGAGTTGTAGCCTGAGTTGTTGCCTCAGTTGTAACCTCAGTTGTAGCCTGAGTTGTCACCTGAGTTGTCGCCTGAGTTGTCACCTGAGTTGTCGCCTCAGTAGTAGCCTGAGTCGTAGCCTGAGTTGTAGCCTGAGTTGTTGCCTCAGTTGTAACCTCAGTTGTAGCCTGAGTTGTAGCCTCAGTTGTAGCCGGAGTTGTAACCTCAGTTGTAGCCGGAGTGGTCGCCGGAGTTGTCGCCTGAGTTGTCGCCTGAGTTGTCACCTGAGTTGGAGCCTGGGTTGTAGCCTGAGTTGTAGCCTGAGTTGTAGCCTCAGTTGTAGCCTGAGTTGTAGCCTCAGTTGTAGCCGGAGTTGTCGCCTGAGTTGTCGCCGGAGTTGTCGCCTGAGTTGTAGCCTGAGTTGTCGCCTGAGTTGTCGCCTCAGTTGTAGCCTGAGTTGTAGCCTGAGTGGTAGCCTGAGTTGTAGCCTGAGTTGTCGCCTGAGTTGTAGCCTGAGTTGTAGCCTCAGTTGTAGCCTGAGTTGTAGCCTGAGTTGTCGCCTGAGTTGTAGCCTGAGTTGTAGCCTCAGTTGTAGCCTGAGTTGTAGCCTGAGTTGTAGCCGGAGTGGTAGCCTGAGTTGTCGCCTGAGTTGTAGCCTGAGTTGTAGCCTGAGTTGTTGCCTCAGTTGTAGCCTGAGTTGTAGCCTGAGTTGTAGCCGGAGTGGTCGCCGGAGTTGTCGCCTGAGTTGTCGGCTGAGTTGTCGCCTCAGTTGTAGCCTCAGTTGTAGCCTGAGTTGTAGCTTCAGTTGTAGCCGGAGTTGTCGCCTGAGTTGTAGCCTCAGTTGTAGCCTCAGTTGTAGCCTGAGTTGTAGCTTCAGTTGTAGCCGGAGTTGTCGCCTGAGTTGTCGCCAGAGTTGTAGCCTGAGTTGTAGCCGGAGTTGTCGCCTGAGTTGTAGCCTGAGTTGTAGCCTCAGTTGTAGCCGGAGTTGTCGCCTGAGTTGTAGCCTGAGTTGTAGCCTGAGTTGTTGCCTCAGTTGTAGCCTGAGTTGTAGCCTCAGTTGTAGCCGGAGTTGTCGCCTCAGTAGTAGCTTGAGTGGTAGATTGAGTTGTAGCCTGAGTTGTTGCCTGAGTTGTAGCCTCAGTTGTAGCCTCAGTTGTAGCCTGAGTTGTCGCCTCAGTAGTAGCCTGAGTCGTAGCCTGTGTGGTAGCCTGAGTTGTAGCCTGAGTTGTTGCCTCAGTTGTAACCTCAGTTGTAGCCTGAGTTGTCGCCAGAGTTGTAGCCTGAGTTGTCACCTGAGTTGTCGCCTGAGTTGTCACCTGAGTTGTCGCCTCAGTAGTAGCCTGAGTCGTAGCCTGAGTTGTAGCCTGAGTTGTTGCCTGAGTTGTAACCTCAGTTGTAGCCTGAGTTGTAGCCTCAGTTGTAGCCGGAGTTGTAACCTCAGTTGTAGCCTGAGTTGTCGCCTGAGTTGTCGCCTGAGTTGTCGCCTGAGTTGTAGCCTGAGTTGTAGCCTGAGTTGTAGCCTCAGTTGTAGCCTGAGTTGTAGCCTCAGTTGTAGCCGGAGTTGTAGCCTGAGTTGTCGCCTGAGTTGTCGCCTGAGTTGTCACCTGAGTTGTCGCCTCAGTAGTAGCCTGAGTCGTAGCCTGAGTGGTAGGCTGAGTTGTAGCCTGAGTTGTTGCCTCAGTTGTAGCCTCAGTTGTAGCCTGAGTTGTCGCCTGTGTTGTTGCCTCAGTTGTAGCCTCAGTTGTAGCCTGAGTTGTAGCCTCAGTTGTAGCCGGAGTGGTAGCCTGAGTTGTCGCCTGAGTTGTCGCCTGAGTTGTAGCCTGAGTTGTTGCCTCAGTTGTAGCCTGAGTTGTAGCCTGAGTTGTAGCCGGAGTGGTCGCCGGAGTTGTCGCCTGAGTTGTCGGCTGAGTTGTTGCCTCAGTTGTAGCCTCAGTTGTAGCCTGAGTTGTAGCTTCAGTTGTAGCCGGAGTTGTCGCCTGAGTTGTAGCCTCAGTTGTAGCCTCAGTTGTAGCCGGAGTTGTCGCCTGAGTTGTAGCCTGAGTTGTAGCCGGAGTTGTCGCCTGAGTTGTAGCCTGAGTTGTAGCCTCAGTTGTAGCCTCAGTTGTAGCCTGAGTTGTAGCCTGAGTTGTAGCCGGAGTGGTCGCCGGAGTTGTCGCCTTAGTTGTAGCCTGAGTTGTAGCTTCAGTTGTAGCCTCAGTTGTAGCCTCAGTTGTAGCCTGAGTTGTAGCCTCAGTTGTAACCGGAGTGGTCGACGGAGTTGTCGCCTGAGTTGTCGTCTGAGTTGTAGCCTGAGTTGTTGCCTCAGTTGTAGCCTGAGTTGTAGCCTGAGTTGTCGCCGGAGTGGTCGCCGGATTTGTCGCCTGAGTTGTCGCCTGAGTTGTCGCCTGAGTTGTCGCCTCAGTTGTAGCCTCAGTTGTAGCCTCAGTTGTAGCCTGAGTTGTCGCCTCAGTAGTAGCCTGAGTCGTAGCCTGTGTGGTAGCCTGAGTTGTCACCTGAGTTGTCGCCTCAGTAATAGCCTGAGTCGTAGCCTGTGTGGTAGCCTGAGTTGTAGCCTGAGTTGTTGCCTCAGTTGTAACCTCAGTTGTAGCCTGAGTTGTCGCCAGAGTTGTAGCCTGAGTTGTCACCTGAGTTGTCGCCTGAGTTGTCACCTGAGTTGTCGCCTCAGTAGTAGCCTGAGTCGTAGCCTGTGTGGTAGCCTGAGTTGTAGCCTGAGTTGTTTCCTCAGTTGTAACCTCTGTTGTAGCCTGAGTTGTAACCTCAGTTGTAGCCGGAGTGGTCGCCGGAGTTGTCGCCTGAGTTGTCGCCTGAGTTGTCACCTGAGTTGGAGCCTGGGTTGTATCCTGAGTTGTAGCCTGAGTTGTAGCCTCAGTTGTAGCCTGAGTTGTAGCCTCAGTTGTTGCCGGAGTTGTCGCCTGAGTTGTCGCCAGAGTTGTAGCCTGAGTTGTCACCTGAGTTGTCGCCTGAGTTGTCGCCTGAGTTGTCACCTGAGTTGGAGCCTGGGTTGTAGCCTGAGTTGTAGCCTGAGTTGTAGCCTCAGTTGTAGCCTGAGTTGTAGCCTCAGTTGTAGCCGGAGTTGTCGCCTGAGTTGTCGCCAGAGTTGTAGCCTGAGTTGTCACCTGAGTTGTCGCCTCAGTAGTAGCCTGAGTCGTAGCCTGAGTGGTAGGCTGAGTTGTAGCCTGAGTTGTTGCCTCAGTTGTAGCCTCAGTTGTAGCCTGAGTTGTCGCCTCAGTAGTAGCCTGAGTCGTAGCTTGTGTTGTTGCCTCAGTTGTAGCCTCAGTTGTAGCCTGAGTTGTAGCCTCAGTTGTAGCCGGAGTGGTCGCCGGAGTTGTCGCCTGAGTTGTCGCCTGAGTTGTAGCCTCAGTTGTAACCGGAGTGGTCGCCGGAGTTGTCGCCTGAGTTGTCGGCTGAGTTGTTGCCTCAGTTGTAGCCTCAGTTGTAGCCTGAGTTGTAGCTTCAGTTGTAGCCGGAGTTGTCGCCTGAGTTGTAGCCTCAGTTGTAGCCTCAGTTGTAGCCGGAGTTGTCGCCTGAGTTGTAGCCTGAGTTGTAGCCTGAGTTGTAGCCTCAGTTGTAGCCGGAGTTGTAACCTCAGTTGTAGCCGGAGTAGTCGCCGGAGATGTCGCCTGAGTTGTCGCCTGAGTTGGAGCCTGAGTTGTAGCCTGAGTTGTAGCCTGAGTTGTAGCCTCAGTTGTAGCCTGAGTTGTAGCCTCAGTTGTAGCCGGAGTGGTCGCCGGAGTTGTCGCCTGAGTTGTCGCCTGAGTTGTAGCCTGAGTTGTTGCCTCAGTTGTAGCCTGAGTTGTAACCTCAGTTGTAGCCGGAGTGTTCGCCGGAGTTGTCGCCTGAGTTGTCGCCTGAGTTGGAGCCTGAGTTGTAGCCTGAGTTGTAGCCTGAGTTGTAGCCTCAGTTGTAGCCTGAGTTGTAGCCTGAGTTGTAGCCGGAGTGGTCGCCGGAGTTGTCGCCTGAGTTGTCGCCTGAGTTGTCGGCTGAGTTGTTGCCTCAGTTGTAGCCTCAGTTGTAGCCGGAGTTGTCGCCTGAGTTGTAGCCTGAGTTGTAGCCTGAGTTGTAGCCTGAGTTGTAGCCGGAGTTGTAACCTCAGTTGTAGCCAGAGTGTTCGCCGGAGTTGTCGCCTGAGTTGTCGCCTGAGTTGGAGCCTGAGTTGTAGCCTGAGTTGTAGCCTGAGTTGTAGCCTGAGTGGTAGCCTGAGTTGTCGCCGGAGTTGTCGCCTGAGTTGTAGCCTGAGTTGTTGCCTCAGTTGTAGCCTTAGTTGTAGCCTGAGTTGTAGCTTCAGTTGTAGCCTCAGTTGTAGCCTCAGTTGTCGCCTGAGTTGTAGCCTGAGTTGTAGCCTGAGTTGTAGCCGGAGTTGTAGCCTGAGTTGTCGCCTGAGTTGTAGCCTGAGTTGTAGCCTGAGTTGTCGCCTGAGTTGTCGCCTGAGTTGTAGCCTGAGTTGTCGCCTAGTAGTCCTGTGTCTAGCCTGAGTTGTAGCCTGAGTTGTAGCCTGAGTTGTAGCCTGAGTTGTAGCCTGAGTTGTAGCCTGAGTTGTAGCCTCAGTTGTAGCCGGAGTTGTAGCCTGAGTTGTAGCCTGAGTTGTAGCCTGAGTTGTCGCCTGAGTTGTAGCCTGAGTTGTAGCCTGAGTTGTAGCCTGAGTTGTAGCCTGAGTTGTAGCCTGAGTTGTAGCCTCAGTTGTAGCCTGAGTTGTAGCCTCAGTTGTAGCCTGAGTTGTCGCCTGAGTTGTCGCCTGAGTTGTAGCCTGAGTTGTCACCTGAGTTGTAGCCTGAGTTGTAGCCTGAGTTGTAGCCTGAGTTGTAGCCTCAGTTGTAGCCTGAGTTGTAGCCTCAGTAGTAGCCTGAGTCGTAGCCTGAGTGGTAGGCTGAGTTGTAGCCTGAGTTGTTGCCTCAGTTGTAGCCTCAGTTGTAGCCTGAGTTGTCGCCTGTGTTGTTGCCTCAGTTGTAGCCTCAGTTGTAGCCTGAGTTGTAGCCTCAGTTGTAGCCGGAGTGGTAGCCTGAGTTGTCGCCTGAGTTGTCGCCTGAGTTGTAGCCTGAGTTGTTGCCTCAGTTGTAGCCTGAGTTGTAGCCTGAGTTGTAGCCGGAGTGGTCGCCGGAGTTGTCGCCTGAGTTGTCGGCTGAGTTGTTGCCTCAGTTGTAGCCTCAGTTGTAGCCTGAGTTGTAGCTTCAGTTGTAGCCGGAGTTGTCGCCTGAGTTGTAGCCTCAGTTGTAGCCTCAGTTGTAGCCTGAGTTGTAGCTTCAGTTGTAGCCGGAGTTGTCGCCTGAGTTGTCGCCAGAGTTGTAGCCTGAGTTGTAGCCGGAGTTGTCGCCTGAGTTGTAGCCTGAGTTGTAGCCTGAGTTGTAGCCGGAGTTGTCGCCTGAGTTGTAGCCTCAGTTGTAGCCTGAGTTGTTGCCTCAGTTGTAGCCTGAGTTGTAGCCTCAGTTGTAGCCGGAGTTGTCGCCTCAGTAGTAGCTTGAGTGGTAGATTGAGTTGTAGCCTGAGTTGTTGCCTGAGTTGTAGCCTCAGTTGTAGCCTCAGTTGTAGCCTGAGTTGTCGCCTCAGTAGTAGCCTGAGTCGTAGCCTGTGTGGTAGCCTGAGTTGTAGCCTGAGTTGTTGCCTCAGTTGTAACCTCAGTTGTAGCCTGAGTTGTCGCCAGAGTTGTAGCCTGAGTTGTCACCTGAGTTGTCGCCTGAGTTGTCACCTGAGTTGTCGCCTCAGTAGTAGCCTGAGTCGTAGCCTGAGTTGTAGCCTGAGTTGTTGCCTCAGTTGTAACCTCAGTTGTAGCCTGAGTTGTAGCCTCAGTTGTAGCCGGAGTTGTAACCTCAGTTGTAGCCTGAGTTGTAGCCTCAGTTGTAGCCGGAGTTGTCGCCTGAGTTGTAGCCTGAGTTGTAGCCTGAGTTGTAGCCTCAGTTGTAGCCTGAGTTGTAGCCTCAGTTGTAGCCGGAGTTGTCGCCTGAGTTGTCGCCAGAGTTGTCGCCTGAGTTGTCACCTGAGTTGTCGCCTCAGTAGTAGCCTGAGTCGTAGCCTGAGTGGTAGGCTGAGTTGTAGCCTGAGTTGTCGCCTGAGTTGTCGCCTGAGTTGTCACCTGAGTTGTCGCCTCAGTAGTATCCTGTGTCATAGCCTGTGTGGTAGCCTGAGTTGTTGCCTCAGTTGTAGCCTCAGTTGTAGCCTCAGTTGTAGCCTGAGTTGTAGCCTCAGTTGTAGCCGGAGTGGTCGCCGGAGTTGTCGCCTGAGTTGTCGCCTGAGTTGTAGCCTCAGTTGTAACCGGAGTGGTCGCCGGAGTTGTCGCCTGAGTTGTCGGCTGAGTTGTTGCCTCAGTTGTAGCCTCAGTTGTAGCCTGAGTTGTAGCTTCAGTTGTAGCCGGAGTTGTCGCCTGAGTTGTAGCCTCAGTTGTAGCCTCAGTTGTAGCCGGAGTTGTCGCCTGAGTTGTAGCCTGAGTTGTAGCCTGAGTTGTAGCCTCAGTTGGCGGCCTGAGTTGTAACCTCAGTTGTAGCGGAGTTTTCGCGGAGTTGTCGCCTGAGTTGTAGCCTGAGTTGTAGCCTGAGTTGTAGCCTGAGTTGTAGCCTGAGTTGTAGCCTCAGTTGTTAGCCTGGTGTAGCCTCAGTTGTTGGAGTTGTCGCGGAGTTGTCGCCTCAGTTGTAGCCTGAGTTGTAGCCTGAGTTGTAGCCTGAGTTGTCGCCTGAGTTGTTGCCTGAGTTGTTGCCTCAGTTGTAGCCTGAGTTGTAGCCTGAGTTGTCGCCTGAGTTGTCGCCTGAGTTGTAGCCTGAGTTGTTGCCTCAGTTGTAGCCTCAGTTGTAGCCTGAGTTGTAGCCTCAGTTGTAGCCTGAGTTGTAGCCTGAGTTGTAGCCTGAGTTGTCGCCTGAGTTGTCGCCTGAGTTGTAGCCTGAGTTGTTGCCTCAGTTGTAGCCTGAGTTGTAGCCTGAGTTGTAGCCGGAGTTGTCGCCTGAGTTGTCGCCAGAGTTGTAGCCTGAGTTGTTGCCGGAGTTGTAGCCTGAGTTGTAGCCTGAGTTGTAGCCTCAGTTGTAGCCTGAGTTGTAGCCTGAGTTGTAGCCTCAGTTGTAGCCTGAGTTGTCGCCTGAGTTGTAGCCTGAGTTGTAGCCTGAGTTGTCGCCGGAGTTGTCGCCTGAGTTGTAGCCTGAGTTGTTGCCTCAGTTGTAGCCTTAGTTAGCCTGAGTTGTAGCCTGAGTTGTAGCCTCAGTTGTAGCCTCAGTTGTCGCCTGAGTTGTCGCCTGAGTTGTAGCCTGAGTTGTCGCCAGAGTTGTAGCCTCAGTTGTAGCCGGAGTTGTCGCCTCAGTAGTAGCTTGAGTGGTAGATTGAGTTGTAGCCTGAGTTGTTGCCTCAGTTGTAGCCTCAGTTGTAGCCTCAGTTGTAGCCTGAGTTGTCGCCTCAGTAGTAGCCTGAGTCGTAGCCTGAGTTGTAGCCTGAGTTGTTGCCTCAGTTTTAGCCTCTGTTGTAGCCTGAGTTGTAGCCTCAGTTGTAGCCGGATTTGTAACCTCAGTTGTAGCCGGAGTGGTCGCCGGAGTTGTCGCCTGAGTTGTCGCCTGAGTTGTCACCTGAGTTGGAGCCTGGGTTGTAGCCTGAGTTGTCGCCTGAGTTGTCGCCAGAGTTGTCGCCTGAGTTGTCACCTGAGTTGTCGCCTCAGTAGTAGCCTGAGTCGTAGCCTGTGTTGTTGCCTCAGTTGTAGCCTCAGTTGTAGCCTGAGTTGTAGCCTCAGTTGTAGCCGGAGTGGTCGCCGGAGTTGTCGCCTGAGTTATGCCTCAGTAGCCTGAGTTGTAGCCTGAGTGGTAGTGGAGTTGTAGCCTGAGGTTGTTGCCTCAGTTGTAGCCTCTCAGTTGTTTCCTGAGTTGTCGCCTGTGTTGTTGCCTCAGTTGTAGCCTCAGTTGTAGCCTGAGTTGTAGCCTGAGTTGTAGCCGAGTTGTAGCCTGAGTTGTCGCCTGAGTTGTAGCCTGAGTTGTAGCCTGAGTTGTTGCCTCAGTTGTAGCCTGAGTTAGCTGAGTTGTAGCCGGGTGAGGTCGCGGTTGTCGCCTGAGTTGTTGCCTCAGTTGTAACCTCAGTTGTAGCCTGAGTTGTAGCCTGAGTTGTAGCCGGAGTGTTCGCCGGAGTTGTCGCCTGAGTTGTCGCCTGAGTTGTCGCCTCAGTTTTAGCCTGAGTTGTATTCTGAGTTGTTGCCTCAGTTGTAGCCTCAGTTGTAGCCTGAGTTGTAGCTTCAGTTGTAGCCTCAGTTGTAGCCTCAGTTGTAGCCTGAGTTGTAGCCTCAGTTGTAACCGGAGTGGTCGACGGAGTTGTCGCCTGAGTTGTCGCCTGAGTTGTAGCCTGAGTTGTAGCCTCAGTTGTAGCCGGAGTTGTCGCCTCAGTAGTAGCTTGAGTGGTAGATTGAGTTGTAGCCTGAGTTGTTGCCTCAGTTGTAGCCTCAGTTGTAGCCTCAGTTGTAGCCTG
>JACSYO010000732.1:0-17876 GCA_016806645.1 Ophiodon elongatus
CCACACAGTATGAGTATTAATACCACAATGTATGAGTACTAATACCACACAGTATGAGTACTAATACCACACAGTATGAGTACTAATACCACACAGTATGAGTATTAATACCACACAGTATGAGTACTAATAACACACAGTATGAGTACTAATACCACACAGTATGAGTACTAATACCACACTGTATGAGTACTAATAACACACAGTATGAGTACTAATACCACACAGTATGAGTACTAATACCACACTGTATGAGTACTAATACCACACAGTATGAGTATTAATACCACACAGTATGAGTACTAATAACACACAGTATGAGTACTAATACCACACAGTATGAGTACTAATACCACACTGTATGAGTAATAATACCACACTGTGCAAAGCGAAGCCCTGCTAGGAACACCTGACTGAAGTAATAATAAAAAGTATACAAGTATTATCAGCTGCAAGTAGTTAGAGTAGTACAAGTATACAAGTATTATAGGCTGCATGTAGTTAGAGTAGTACAAGTATACAAGTATTATCAGCTGCAAGTAGTTAGAGTAGTACAAGTATATAATACTCATACTGCAGTAGTATTACTGGTGTAGTGTAGTAGTATTACTGGTGTAGTGTATTAGTATTACTGGTGTAGTGTACTAGTATTACTGGTGTAGTGTAGTAGTATTACTGGTGTAGTGTAGTAGTATTACTGGTGTAGTGCACTAGTATTACTAGTGTAGTGTAGTAGTATTACTGGTGTAGTGTATTAGTATTACTGGTGTAGTGTACTAGTATTACTAGTGTAGTGCAGTAGTATTACTGGTGTAGTGTAGTAGTATTACTTGTGTAGTGTACTAGTATTACTGGTGTAGTGTAGTAGTATTACTGGTGTAGTGCACTAGTATTACTAGTGTAGTGTAGTAGTATTACTGGTGTAGTGTAGTAGTATTACTGGTGTAGTGTACTAGTATTACTAGTGTAGTGCAGTAGTATTACTGGTGTAGTGTAGTAGTATTACTGGTGTAGTGCACTAGTATTACTAGTGTAGTGCAGTAGTATTACTGGTGTAGTGTAGTAGTATTACTGGTGTAGTGTAGTAGTATTACTCGTGTAGTGTACTAGTATTACTAGTGTAGTGTAGTAGTATTACTGGTGTAGTGTAGTAGTATTACTCGTGTTGTGTACTAGTATTACTAGTGTAGTGTAGTAGTATTACTAGTGTATTGTAGTAGTATTATTGGTGTAGTGTACTAGTATTACTAGTGTAGTGTACTAGTATTACTGGTGTAGTGTACTAGTATTACTGGTGTAGTGTAGTAGTATTACTAGTGTAGTGTAGTAGTATTACTGGTGTAGTGTACTAGTATTACTACTGTAGTGTACTAGTATTACGAGTGTAGTGTAGTAGTATTACTCGTGTAGTGTAGTAGTATTACTCGTGTTGTGTAGTAGTATTACTGGTGTAGTGTACTAGTATTACCAGTGTAGTGTAGTAGTATTACTGGTGTAGTGTACTAGTATTACTAGTGTAGTGTAGTAGTATTACTGGTGTAGTGTACTAGTATTACTAGTGTAGTGTAGTAGTAGTACTAGTGTAGTACTAGTATTACTGGTGTACTAGTATTACTAGTGGAGTAGTATTACTAGTATAGTACTAGTATTACTAATGTACTAGTATTACTAGTGTAGTACTAGTATTACTAGTGTACTAGTATTACTAATTTACTAGTATTACTAGTGTACTAGTATTACTAATGTACTAGTATTACTAGTGTAGTACTAGTATTACGAGTGTAGTACTAGTATTACTAATGTACTAGTATTACTAGTATAGTAATAGTATTACTAGTGTACTAGTATTACTAGTGTAGTACTAGTATTACTAATGTACTAGTATTACTAGTGTAGTACTGGTATTACTAATGTACTAGTATTACTAGTGTAGTACTGGTATTACTAATGTACTAGTATTACTAGTGTAGTACTAGTAATACTAGTACTACACTAGTCATACTAGTGTAGTACTAGTATGACTAGTGTAGTAGTATTACTAGTGTAGTACTAGTATTACTAATGTACTAGTATTACTAGTGTAGTACTAGTATTACTAATGTACTAGTATGACTAGTGTAGTAGTAGTATTACTAGTGTACTAGTATGACTAGTGTAGTACTAGTATTACTAGTGTACTAGTATGACTAGTGTAGTACTAGTATTACTAGTGTACTAGTATGACTAGTGTAGTACTAGTATGACTAGTGTAGTACTAGTTCCTGTCTGATATCAGGAGGTAAAATGTTCCCTTAGTTTTACTCTTCATTTATTTTACTTTCTATTCTAAATAATTCATTGATAAATATTTTCTCTATTAAAAAAAATGTTTTGTAAATATTTTAATTGAAAAATCTATCTGTGTCTTTATGTGTCGGTTTTATATTCCATCACTGAGTGAGTCATCCTGTTCACATGATGACATCTTTGTTTGGAGCAAAAGGAACTTTCTGGCACTGAGAGCGCGAGAGAGACGGGGACATAACCGGAAGTGAGACGGGTTGACTTTCAAAGTAAAAGCTTTGAAAAGGTCTTTAAAAACCTGGTTTTAAAACCTGGAGAAGGAGAAGAAGAAGAAAAAGGAGAAGAAGAAGGAAAAGTAGAAGGAGAAGAAGGAAAAGAAGAAGAAGAAGGAGAAGAAGAAGAAGGAGAAGAAGAAAGAGGAGAAGAAGGAGAAGGAGAAGAAGAAGGAGAAGAAGAAGGAGAAGAAGAAAGAGAGGAAGAAGGAGAAGAAGAATAAGAAGAAGAAAGAGAAGGAGAAGAAAAAGGAAAAGAAGAAGAAGGAGAAGGAGGAGAAGAATAAGGAGAAGAAGAAGAAGAAGGAGAAGAAGAAGAAGAAGGAGGAGAAGAAGAAGAAAGAGGAGGAGAAGGAGAAGGAGAAGAAGAAGAAGGAGAAGAAGAAGGAGAAGAAGAAAGAGAGGAAGAAGGAGACAAAAAAGAAGGAGAAAGAGAAGAAGAAGAAGAAGAAGAAGAAGAAAGAGAAGGAGAAGAAAAAGGAAAAGAAGAAGAAGGAGAAGGAGGAGAAGAATAAGGAGAAGAAGAAGAAGAAGAAGGAGAAGAAAGAGGAGAAGAAGAAGAAGGAGAAGGAGAAGAAGAAGGAGAAGGAGAAGGAGAAGGAGAAGGATTATTTCCCTAGGTAAACAAGCGGCTCTTATTGTTACAGGCTACCGGAAACGCGTCATCGTGACGTGTCCCGGAAGAGGAAGTGTCTCCTCGGTGTGATCTGACGGAAGATGCTGAAGAAACGGGAGCTGCTGGTGAGTTTACCAGTTTAACAGCTGCTGCGTGTCTACGGTGAGGAGAGGGTGAGGGGTGAGAGGTCAGGGGTGAGAGGTCAGGGGTGAGTGAGTGTGAGAGGGTGAGAGGGTGAGGGAGGAGGAGCGCTCGGTGCTCGTCTCCTCCCGGTTGCTGCTGCGGGGCTAACGGAGCTACTGAGCTTGTTGTGATTGTGACCGAGAAACGGTGCTCAGCCTGTATGTGTCTATAACGGTGTCTCTGCTGGGTTACCTGGGTTAGGGTTAGCTCGGGTCAGTCAGCCTGGGTTACCTGGGTTAGTGTTAGCCCGGGTCAGTCAGCCTGGGTTACCTGGGTTAGGGTTAGCCCGGGTCAGTCAGCCTGGGTTACCTGGGTTAGGGTTAGCCCGGGTCAGTCAGCCTGGGTAACCTGGGTTAGTGTTAGCCCGGGTCAGTCAGCCTGGGTTACCTGGGTTAGGGTTAGCCCGGGTCAGTCAGCCTGGGTAACCTGGGTTAGTGTTAGCCCGGGTCAGTCAGCCTGGGTTACCTGGGTTAGGGTTAGCCCGGGTCAGTCAGCCTGGGTTAGGGTTAGCCCGGGTCAGTCAGCCTGGGTTAGGGTTAGCCCGGGTCAGTCAGCCTGGGTATATATATATATATATATATATATATATATATATATATACTGTACATATATATACTGTGTGTATGTATATATATATATGTGTACACTGTACATATAGTGTATGTATGTATGTGTATATATGTGTAATGAGGAGGTGTGGCCTCAGGAGATCAACACCTGTCATCAAGGTGTGCAGCTTCTGTTCCTCAGCAACATCTAACTGACTGAAGGTCCTTCAGAGGGTCAGAGCTCTGAGTCGAGAACACAGAACATTAGACCGCACGGGACAAGACCTGAAGAACCCGACCAACACGGGACAAGACCTGAAGAACCTGACCAACACACGGGACAAGACCTGAAGAACCCGACCCCCACGGGACAAGACCTGAAGAACCCGACCAACACGGGACAAGACCTGAAGAACCCAACCAACACGGGACAAGACCTGAAGAACCCGACCCCCACGGGACAAGACCTGAAGAACCCGACCAACACGGGACAAGACCTGAAGAACCCGACCCCCATGGGACAAGACCTGAAGAACCCGACCAACACGGGACAAGACCTGAAGAACCCGACCAACACACGGGACAAGAGCTGAAGAACCCGACCAACACGGGAGAAGACCTGAAGAACCCGACCCCCACGGGACAAGACCTGAAGAACCCGACCAACACGGGACAAGACCTGAAGAACCCGACCAACACGGGACAAGACCTGAAGAACCCGACCAACACACGGGACAAGACCTGAAGAACCCAACCAACACGGGACAAGACCTGAAGAACCCGACCCCCACGGGACAAGACCTGAAGAACCCGACCAACACGGGACAAGACCTGAAGAACCCGACCAACACACGGGACAAGACCTGAAGAACCCGACCACCACGGGACAAGACCTGAAGAACCCGACCACCACGGGACAAGACCTGAAGAACCCGACCCCCACGGGACAAGACCTGAAGAACCCGACCAACACGGGACAAGACCTGAAGAACCCGACCCCCACGGGACAAGACCTGAAGAACCCGACCAACACGGGACAAGACCTGAAGAACCCGACCCCCATGGGACAAGACCTGAAGAACCCGACCAACACACGGGACAAGACCTGAAGAACCCGACCAACACGGGACAAGACCTGAAGAACCCGACCCCCACGGGACAAGACCTGAAGAACCCGACCAACACGGGACAAGACCTGAAGAACCCGACCAACACACGGGACAAGACCTGAAGAACCCGACCAACACACGGGACAAGACCTGAAGAACCCGACCCCCACGGGACAAGACCTGAAGAACCCGACCAACACGGGACAAGACCTGAAGAACCCGACCAACACACGGGACAAGACCTGAAGAACCCGACCACCACGGGACAAGACCTGAAGAACCCGACCACCACGGGACAAGACCTGAAGAACCCGACCCCCACGGGACAAGACCTGAAGAACCCGACCAACACGGGACAAGACCTGAAGAACCCGACCCCCACGGGACAAGACCTGAAGAACCCGACCAACACGGGACAAGACCTGAAGAACCCGACCAACACACGGGACAAGACCTGAAGAACCCGACCCCCACGGGACAAGACCTGAAGAACCCGACCAACACGGGACAAGACCTGAAGAACCCGACCAACACGGGACAAGACCTGAAGAACCCGACCAACACGGGACAAGACCTGAAGAACCCGACCAACACACGGGACAAGACCTGAAGAACCCGACCCCCACGGGACAAGACCTGAAGAACCCGACCAACACGGGACAAGACCTGAAGAACCCGACCAACACGGGACAAGACCTGAAGAACCCGACCACAATGGAACCAGACCTCAAGAACCCGACCACAACGGAACGAGACCTCAAGAACCCGACCACCACGGGACGAGACGTCAGGAACCCAGACCACCACGGGACGAGACGTCAGGAACCCGACCACCACGGGACGAGACGTCAGGAACCCGACCACCACGGGACGAGATGTCAGGAACCCAGACCACCATGGGACGAGATGTCAGGACGTCTAAAGACAGACTGTTCAAAGGTTCTATGGATGATAAGATGAGGGACTCTTGGGAGACCAGATGGATGAGCCCGGGTTCTGGATCAGTACCGGGCTAAGAGCAGATGGATGAGCCCGGTTCTGTATCAGTACCCGGGCTAAGAGCAGATAGATGGACCTGGTTCTGGATCACTACCGGGCTAAGAGCAGATAGATGGACCTGTTTCTGGATCAGCACCGGGCTAAAAGCAGATAGATGGACCTGTTTCTGGATCAGCACTGGGCTAAAAGCAGATAGATGGACCTGGTTCTGGATCAGTACCGGGCTCAGAGCAGATGGATGGACCTGGTTCTGGATCAGTACCGGGCTCAGAGCTCCGGCCAGGTGGAGGTTCTGGTTCGGGCTGGTATTATTAAAGATGAGCTAGTTGGACCTCTTTGGGTTGACGACGGACTCAACATCAACTTTCTTCAAGCAGTTTGTTCAGGAGACGTCTCATCGTTCAGGAACCGGTCTGGAGGTTAAAGGTCCTAACCGTACCTACAGACTAACGGTTAAGGGTCCTAACCGTACCTACAGCCATCCATCCATCCATTTTTTGTTTTCCATCCATTTTCATCCTCTTATCCGGTCGGGTCGCGGTGGCAGCAGCCAGCAGGCCGACCCAGGCTTCCCTCTCACCCCAACACGTTCCAGCTCGTTCTGGGATCCCGAAGCGTTCCCAGGGCAGCTGGAGATATAATCCCTCCAGCGTGTCCTGGGTCTTCCCCGGGGCCTCCTACCAGTTGGGCGTGCCTGGAAAACCTCTAACGGGAGGCGTCCAGGAGGCATCCTGATTAGATGCCCGAACCACCTCAGCTGACTCCTTTCGATACGAAGGAGTAGCGCCTCAACTCCAAGTTCCCTCCTGATGTCCGAGCTCCTGACCCTATCTCTAAGGCTGAGCCCTACAGAGGAGACTCATCTCCTTATCCTATCTCTAAGGCTGAGCCCAGCCACCCTACGGAGGAGACTCATCTCCTTACCCTATCTCTAAGGCTGAGCCCTACAGAAGAAACTCATCTCCTTACCCTATCTCTAAGGCTGAGCCCTACAGAGAAAACTCATCTCCTTACCCTATCTCTAAGGCTGAGCCCGGCCACCCTACGGAGAAAACTCATTTCGGCCGCTTGTATCCGAGACCTCGTTCTTTCGGTCACAGAGTTCGTGACCCTGAGGGTCTGAACGTAGACCGCCCGGTAAACAGAGCTTTGCCTTCCGGTTCAGCTCCTCTTCACCAAGACGGTCCGGTGCAGCGCCTGTTTTACTGCTGCAGCTGCACCGATCCGTCGGTCGATCTCCCGCTCCATCTTACCCTCACTCGTGAACAAGACCCCGAGATACTTGAACTCCTTCTCTTGCGGTAGGCACTGCGTCCCCACCCAGAGGGAGCAATCCACCGGTTTCCGGCAGAGCACCATGGCCTCAGATTTGGAGGTGCTTACTCTCATCCCCGCCGCTTCACACTCTGCTGCAAATCGCCCCAGTGAAGCTGGAGGTCACTGAAGAGGCCAACAGGACCACATCATCTGCGAACAGCAGAGAGGCAATCCCGAGACCCCGAACCCGACGTTCTCCTCCCCTCGGCTGCTCCTAGATATCCTGTCCATGAAAGTCATGAACAGGACCGGTGATAAAGGGCAGCCCTGGCGGAGGCCAACACCCACCGGGAACGTGTCTGACTTATTGCCGAGAATACGAACACAGCTCCTACTGCAGTCGTACAGAGACCGGATGGCCCATTGTAACGGGCTCCGGCACCCCATACTCCCGCAGCACCCCCCACAAAAACCCCTGAGGGACCCGGTCGAAGGCCTTCTCCAAGTCCACAAAACACATGTAGACTGGTTGGGCAAACTCCCAGAACCCCTCCAGTAGTCTGAGAGGGTAAAGAGCTGGTCCACTGTTCCACGACCGGGACGGAATCCGCACTGCTCCTCTTGAATCCAAGGTTCGACAATCGGTCGGAGCCTCCTTTCCAGCACCCTGGCATACACTTTCCCCGGGAGGCTGAGTAGTGTGATACCCCGATAATTCGAGCACACTCTCCGGTCCCCCTTTTGAAAATGGGAACCACCACCCCGGTCTGCCAGTCCATGGGCACTGTTCCCGACCCCCATGCGACATTGAAAAGGCGTGTCAGCCAAGACAGCCCAACAACGTCCAGCGCCTTCAGCATCTCAGGGCGGATCTCATCCCCCCAGAGAGCCACCAAGGAGATGTTTGACTACTTTAGTGGCCTCTGCCAAGGATATGAATGCGACCCCCCCCAAGTCTTCAGGTGCTGCCTCCATGTTGGCCGGGTTTAGGAGTTCCTCAAAGTGCTCTTTCCACCGCCCGACGATGTCCCCCGTCCGGGTCAGCAGTTCCCCCCCGTGCTGAGCACAGCCTGGGGTCGGCCCTGCTTTCCCTTCCTGAGCCGTCGGATGGTTTGCCAGAACTTCCTTGAGGCCAACCGAAAGTCCTTCTCCATGGCCTCCCCGAACTCCTCCCATGCCCGAGTTTTAGCGTCCGTGACCACCGCAGCTGCAGCCCTTCTGGCCTGCCGGTACCTCTCAGCTGCTTCAGGAGACCCCTGAGCCAACCAGGCCCGAAAGGCCTCCTTCTTCAGTTTGACGGCTTCCCTCACCCCAGGTGTCCACCACCGGGTTCTCGGGTTACCGCCATGACAGGCACCGGTGACCTTCCGACCACAGCTCCTAGCGGCCGCGTCCACAATAGAGGCTTTGAACATGGTCCACTCGGATTCCATGTCCCCAGCCTCCCTTGGGATGTGTGAGAAGTTCTTCCGGAGGTGGGAGTTGAAGACCTCCCGGACAGGATCCTCCGCCAGACGTTCCCAGTTCACCCTTACTACACGTTTGGGCTTGCTGGGTCTTTCCAGACGATTCCCCTGCCATCTGATCAAACTCACCACCAGGTGGTGATCAGTTGACAGCTCTGCTCCTCTCTTCACCCGAGTGTCCAAGACATATGGCCGCAGATCAGATGAAACGGTTACAAAGTCGATCGTTGATCTACGGCCTAAGGTGTTCTGGTACCAGGTACACTTATGAGTCACCCTATGTTCGAACATGGTGTTCGTTATGGACAAACCGTGGCTAGCACAGAAGTCCAACAGCGAGACACCACTCAGGTTCAGATCGGGCAAGCCGTTCCTCCCAATCACCCCCCGCCAGGTTTCTGTCGTTGCCCACGTGAGTGTTGAAGTCTCCCAGGAGAACTATGGAGTCAGCAGGAGGTGCCCTTTCCAGGACCTCCCACCGACTCCAAGAAGGCCGGATACTCCAAACTGCTGTTCGGTGCATAGGCACAAACAACAGTCAGAGCCTTACTCCCGCGCAGGGATGCGACCCTCTCGTTCCCCGGGGAGAACTCCAACACGGCGGTGCTCAGCCGGGGGCTCGTGAGTATCCCCACTCCCACCCGGCGCCTCTCACCCTGGATAACTCCAGAGAAGGACAAAGTCCAACCTTCTCCAGGAGCTTGGTTCCAGAGCCAGTGCTGTGCGTGAAGGTGAGGCCATCTATATCTAGCTGGTACCGCTCCACCTCCCGCACCAGCTCTGGCTCTTTCCCCGCTAGCGAGGTGACGTTCCATGTCCCTGGAGCTAGTCTATGCTGCCGGTGATCAGCTCGTCCAGGCCCCCTGCCCGGCCCGCCACCCGGTCCACATAGCATCCGACCCCGATGCTTATCCCTGCGGGTGGTGGGTCCACAGGGTGGCTGCTCCATGTTGTTTCTTCGGGCTGAGCCCGACCAGGCCCCATGGGCGAAGGCCCGGCCACCAGACACTCGCCTACGAGCTCCCCTCCCGGGTATGACTCTGGGAGGGTTCCCCGGTTTCCCTGGTCCGGGCGAGGTGGCTGTAGTCCGTGGGCTGCTGTTCATCGGGGTTTTTGAACCGCTCTTAGTCTGAGCTCTCCCCTGAGACCTGTTGTTCTTGGGAGACCCGACCAGGGGCTGATGCCCCGGACAACATAGCTCCCAGGATCACTGAGCCACTCAAACTC
This sequence comes from Ophiodon elongatus, assembly GCA_016806645.1. Taxonomy (NCBI): domain Eukaryota; kingdom Metazoa; phylum Chordata; class Actinopteri; order Perciformes; family Hexagrammidae; genus Ophiodon; species Ophiodon elongatus. The sequence goes on from JACSYO010000732.1 coordinate 9,961, forward strand.
CTCCACCACGTTAAGGTGGCGACCTACAGACTAACGGTTAAGGGTCCTAACCATACCTACAGACTAACGGTTAAGGGTCCTAACCGTACCTACAGGTTAATTGTTAAGGGTCCTAACCGTACCTAGAGACTAACGGTTAAGGGTCCTAGCCGTACCTACAGACTAACGGTTAAGGTCTCGGCTCCATGTTGATGGTTGGACTGGTTGTCCCTCTGTGATCTCGTTTCAGTGTGATGAGGACAGACTGAGGATGAAATACTCTCTATATAACAGTATTCCATGTTGGTGAAGTACAGGAAATATTCTCTATGTAACAGTTGTTGTGGCTGGATTTCTTCCTTTTATTGCGTATTCTGCTTGATGATGGCTAACTTCCTTAAAACCTAATTCTGTATAAACTTCACAACTATTTCCTATCTGACTGCTAGTGAGGCGCCACAGGAACTCACTTACGGACCTCAGTAATTGACCACCCACAGAATACCAGAGAGATTGGATCAAAGTTCAATTCACATAGATTTATTTGCAATGCACAGATTACAAATAACTCGAGTTGCTGTCCGGAAGTACAACCCACGAACATTCAGATTGACATAGTTGTTATAATGACACATTCTGATTCAGGTGCAGCCCCCGGTCCCGCCCCTTAGCCCCGCCCCTTAACCCCACCCCTTAACCCCGCCCCCTGCAGCCATTTTGACCTTGTATCAGGTGACCTCATGTCTCACGCACGCCATTTTAACCAGTTGACGCCATCTCAATACCGAGACTGAATATTTCACTGTCTGCCTCATGTTTATTTTCCCGTGCCATAATATTCCCCTGCTACTAGTCATAATATTCCTGCTACTAGTCATAATATTCCTGCTACTAGTCATAATATTCCTGCTACTAGCCATAATATCCACAACAGCTGAGCCTAAGGCGCTAACTTATCGTGACCTTGTCGTCTTCTGCCCTCACTGGGCTCTCTTCTCTGTACCTTATCTCCTGAGTCTGTCTAACCCCCACCCCCCTTTGTTGGGCCTGCTTACAGATCTGGTTCGTGTATGTAACTTATAATACTATGTCAGTGATTAATTAGATACATAAAACTATAAATATTGTGCTCTTAATAACCCTAATATATGTGTTAATGTGGCTTCATAGTTATCCTAAGCGTGAGACATTTATTAAGCATAAACATAAATATATTTTCCTTCAACACAGTATTCCATGTTGGTGAAGTACAACAATACTACAGAAGATCAGGTACTTCTGTAAGTAGAGATCATGTAGTACTTCCTCACCACTACGTCTGCTGCCAGTTACACACTTCACCTCGAAGACCTAAAACAAACATGTTCACTGTGTACTTTAACTTGTACTTGTGAGTAAAAACACATTTACCAGACTCAAGGACGAGTAGAACCCGTGTGTGTGTGTGTGTGTGTGTGTGTGTGTGTGTGTGTGTGTGTGTGTGTGTGTGTGTGTGTGTGTGTGTGTGTGTGTGTGTGTGTGTGTGTGTGCGTGTGTGTGTGTGTGCGTGTGCGTGCGTGTTTTTTCAGGTGGGCTGTGTGTGTTTTGACATGAGGACATTACAGCTCTGATCCTCAGCTTTACAGGAACAAGAAAGATCCAAGTTGGAAACCATGAAGTTACTATTATTAGTATTAGAAGTTATTCTATTTATTATTCTATTCAAAGGAAAGATTTTTCTGAGAGACCCGTCTTAATTTCTTAATGATTGACTTTTACGCTTTAATATAAAACAAAAACATTTAAAATCCAACGACTCCATGAAGTGATGGACTATTATTAATATTATGAATGATATGAATAATCCCACATATTGACTCTCTCCAGCAGTCTGACTGGTTCCCGGTACAAACAGTCGACCCCTGAGGCCCCGCCCCCGAGCCCCTGTGGCTCCGCCCCCTGTGGCTCTGCCCCCTGGGCAGTGTGAGAAAAGCTGCTCAGGTATTTCTCACGTACTTTCAACAAGTCACAGGACGCCTGAAGACCAGGACGAGGTCCAGTAGCAGATAGACCACATGAAGGAGCTCCGTCTGTCCTCAGTCTGTCCTCAGTCCGTCCTCGTCACACTGAGACACGATTAATCTATAATAATAAAACAGGAAACAGACTTATGTCTCTCCGTTACAGCTGATCACAGAGGGACAACCAGTCCAACCATCAATATGGAGCCGAGACCTTAACCGTTAGTCTGTAGGTACGGCTAGGACCCTTAACCGTTAGTATGTAGGTACGGTTAGGACCCTTAACCGTTCTCTGGAGGTACGGTTAGGACCCTTAACCGTTCTCTGGAGGTACGGTTAGGACCCTTAACCGTTCTCTGGAGGTACGGTTAGGACCCTTAACCGTTAGTCTGTAGGTACGATTAGGACCCTTAACCGTTCTCTGGAGGTACGGTTAGGACCCTTAACCGTTAGTCTGTAGGTACGGTTAGGACCCTTAACCGTTAGTCTCGAGGTACGGTTAGGACCCTTAACCGTTAGTCTCGAGGTACGGTTAGGACCCTTAACCGTTAGTCTGTAGGTACGGTTAGGACCCTTAACCGTTAGTCTGTAGGTACGGTTAGGACCCTTAACCGTTAGTCTCGAGGTACGGTTAGGACCCTTAACCGTTCTCTGGAGGTACGGTTAGGACCCTTAACCGTTAGTCTGTAGGTACGGTTAGGACCCTTAACCGTTCTTTGGCGGTACGGTTAGGACCCTTAACCGTTAGTCTCGAGGTACGGTTAGGACCCTTAACCGTTAGTCTCGAGGTACGGTTAGGACCCTTAACCGTTCTCTGGAGGTACGGTTAGGACCCTTAACCGTTAGTCTGTAGGTACGGTTAGGACCCTTAACCGTTCTTTGGCGGTACGGTTAGGACCCTTAACCGTTAGTCTCGAGGTACGGTTAGGACCCTTAACCGTTAGTCTCGAGGTACGGTTAGGACCCTTAACCGTTCTCTGAGGTACGGTTAGGACCCTTAACCGTTAGTCTGTAGGTACGGTAGGACTTAACCGTTCTTGCACTTAGGACCCTTAACCGTTAGTCTCTGGTACGGTTAGGACCCAACGTACTCTGGTACGGTTAGGACCCTTAACCGTTCTCTGGAGGTCCTCTTCATACCAGCTCCACATTAACGGGTCCTGTTCGTCCTGCTGAGGTTGAACCCTCAAGGTGCTCTCGATACATGAAGAACTGGACCCACGTAAACCTGTTTCAGAAGGTTTCAGTGGACAGAATAAAAAGACGCTGTCCAGCTCCAGTGTCCGACTGAAGAGGTCCAGCTCCTCTGGACAGTTAATGTCTGTCCTCCACTCGGCTCCGTGTCCTCCCTGGTCCACTAAAGTGTGTCTCTGTGTTTGTGTTGCAGCTTTCCCAGAGACAGTTCAGTGAAGATGAGACCATGGTCCCGGTACTAACCTCCAGAAAAGCCAGCGAACTCCCCGTCCACGAAGTAGTGTGTGTCCTGCAGGTATGCCGTCCTCAGACCAGCTGTGTCCTCAGACCAGCTGTGTCCTCAGACCATTTCTATAACGAGAAGTCTTTATGTTTCTATAACGAGAAGTCTTCTTTAACACTTCCTGTTTATGTTTCTATGATGAGAAGTCTTCTTTAACACTTCCTGTTTATGTTTCTATGATGAGAAGTCTTCTTTAACACTTCCTGTTTATGTTTCTATGATGAGAAGTCTTCTTTAACACTTCCTGTTTCTATAACGAGAAGTCTTTATGTTTCTATAACTAGAAGTCTTTATGTTTCTATAATGAGAAGTTTTGTTTATGTTTCTATAACTAGAAGTCTTTATGTTTCTATAACGAGAAGTCTTAGTTAACTTGAAAGTCTGAACCAATGCTCTTTCTATGAGCCTTGAATGTATCCGGTCCGCTTGGTTCTGGTTCCACGTGGTCCTAAAGAAGTCTTCCCGGAGCTCTTCTAGAACCTAGAACCTTCTGCTGCTCCTATAATAATAATAATAATAATAATAATAATAATAATAATAATAATAATAATAATAATAGACCCTGTAAATGTCCCTCGTGGTGGACCAGGCCGACCTTCAGGTGGGTCTGTCCCAGGAGGAGGTGAGCAGGAGGAGAACCTACCACGGCTGGAACGAGTTCGACATCAGTGAGGAGGAGCCGCTATGGAAGAAGTACATCTGCCAGGTAACCGGTCCTCCTCTCAGGCGTCCCCCAGTGTCCACGTGGTCCACATGGCCCAGTGTCCACGTGGTCCACGTGGTAAATGGACTTGTACTTGTATAGCGCTTTTCTAGTCTTCCGACCACTCAAAGCGCTTTAACACTACATGACATCATTCACCCATTCATACACTGATGGGAGGAGCTAAGGTGCCACCTGCACATCAGGAGTAGCTAACATTCACACACCATAGGCACAGCTATCGGAGCAATCTGGGGTTAAGTGTCTTGCCCAAGGACACATCGACATGGGCTAGTGGAGCCTGGGATCGAACCGCCGATCCTCTGATTGAAGGACGACCCTGCTCACCACTAAGCCACAGTCGGACCCATGGTCCACATGGTCCACGTGGTCTAGTGTCCCCGTGGTCCACATGGTCCACATGGTCTAGTGTCCCCGTGGTCCACATGGTCTATGTTGTCCACGTGGTCCACGTGGTCCACATGGTCCAGTGTCCACGTGGTCTAGTGTCCAGTGTCCACGTGGACACTGGACCACGTGGTCTAGTGTCCAGTGTCCAGTGTCCACGTGGTCCAGTGTCCACGTGGTCTAGTGTCCAGTGTCCACGTGGTCCACATGGTCTATGTGGTCCCCATGGTCCACGTGGTCCACATGGTCTAGTGTCCACGTGGTCCAGTGTCCACGTGGTCCACATGGTCCACATGGTCCAGTGGTCCACATGGTCTAGTGTCCAGTGTCCACGTGGTCTAGTGTCCCCGTGGTCCACATGGTCTATGTTGTCCACGTGGTCCACATGGTCCAGTGTCCACGTGGTCCAGTGTCCACGTGGTCTAGTGTCCAGTGTCCACGTGGACACTGGTCCACGTGGTCCAGTGTCCACGTGGTCCACATGGTCTATGTGGTCCCCATGGTCCACGTGGTCCACATGGTCTAGTGTCCACGTGGTCTAGTGTCCACGTGGTCCAGTGTCCACGTGGTCCACATGGTCCAGTGGTCCACATGGTCTAGTGTCCACGTGGTCTAGTGTCCAGTGTCCACGTGGTCCACATGGTCCAGTGTCCATGTGGTCCACATGGTCTATGTGGTCCCCATGGTCCAGTGTCCATGTGGTCCCCATGGTCCACGTGGTCCACATGGTCCAGTGTCCACATGGTCCAGGGTCCACATGGTCCAGTGTCCACGTGGTCCACATGGTCTATGTGGTCCACGTGGTCCAGTATCCGTGTGGTCCACATGGTCCACGTGGTCCAGTGTCCCCGTGGTCCACATGGTCCACATGGTCCAGTGTCCACATGGTCTATGTGGTCCACATGGTCTATGTGGTCCACATGGTCCAGTGGTCCACATGGTCTAGTGTCCAGTGTCCACGTGGTCCAGTGTCCACGTGGTCTAGTGTCCAGTGTCCACGTGGTCCACATGGTCCAGTGTCCATGTGTTCCACATGGTCTATGTGGTCCCCGTGGTCCACATGGTCCAGTGTCCACGTGGTCTAGTGTCCACGTGGTCCAGTGTCCACGTGGTCCACATGGTCTATGTGGTCCCCATGGTCCACGTGGTCCACATGGTCTAGTGTCCACGTGGTCGAGTGTCCATATGGTCCAGGGTCCACATGGTCCACATGGTCCACATGGTCCAGTGTCCCCATGGTCCAGTGTCCACGTGGTCCACATGGTCCAGTGTCCACATGGTCCACATGGTCCAGTGTCCTCGTGGTTCACATGGTCTATGTGGTCCACATGGTCCACATGGTCCAGTGTCCTCGTGGTTCACATGGTCTATGTGGTCCACATGGTCCAGTGTCTACATGGTCTAGTGTCCACGTGGTCCAGTGTCCCCATGGTCCACGTGGTCCAGTGTCCACATGGTCTATGTGGTCCACATGGTCCAGTGGACACTGTGTCTCTGACCTGTTACAGGGCAGTGTCTCTGACTGAAGACCTGGTCCAGGACAGTGTCTCTGACTGAAGACCTGGTCCAGGACCTGGTCTACGTCTGTCCCACTAACCCTCCTGACGTCTCTCTACAGTTCAAAGATCCGCTCATCTTGTTGCTGTTGGCGTCGGCCGTCATCAGCGTTCTGATGCACCAGTTTGATGACGCCATCAGCATCACTGTGGTACGTTCTAGAGACGACACCTAGAGCTTCTAATGACGGAGAACAATAGAACCTCTAGAGACAACACCTCCAGAGGTTCTAATAATGGAGAACATTAGAACCTCTAGAGACAACACCTCCAGAGGTTCTAATAATGGAGAACATTAGAACCTCTAGAGACAACACCTCCAGAGGTTCTAATAATTGAGAACATTAGAACCTCTAGAGACAACACCTCCAGAGGTTCTAATGATGGAGAACAGAACATTGACTTACAGCCTGAAGTTATTTACAGCTGATGGAGAACATTCAACATTGACTTACAGCCTGAAGTTATTTACAGCTGATGGAGAACATTAGAAATTCGAACATTGACTTACAGCCTGAAGTTATTTACAGCTGATGGAGAACATTAGAACATTCAACATTGACTTACAGCCTGAAGTTATTAACAGCTGATGGAGAACATTAGAACATTGACTTACAGCCTGATGTTATTTACAGCTGATGGAGAACATTAGAACATTAGAACATTGACTTACAGCCTGATGTTATTTACAGCTGATGGAGAACATTAGAACATTCGACATTGACTTACAGCCTGAGTTATTTACAGCTGATGGAGAACATTAGAACATTAGAACATTGACTTACAGCCTGATGTTATTACAGCTGATGGAGCATTGACTTACAGCCTGATGTTATTTACAGCTGATGGAGAACATTAGAACATTGACTTACAGCCTGATGTTATTTACAGCTGATGGAGAACATTAGAACATTAGAACATTGACTTACAGCCTGATGTTATTTACAGCTGATGGAGAACATTAGAACATTGACTTACAGCCTGATGTTATTTACAGCTGATGGAGAACATTAGAACATTAGAACATTGACTTACAGCCTGATGTTATTTACAGCTGATGGAGAACATTAGAACATTGGAACATAATTGAATACTGCGCACTAGATCAGATGATGGAGCTCGAGGTTTTTTTGGTCCTCTGGAGACAAAACTGTGGACAAGATTAACCAGAGTGTCTCTCTGTCTGCCTCTCTGTCTGTCTCTCTGTCTGTCTGTCTGTCTGTCTGTCTGTCTGTCTGTCTCTCTCTCTCTCTGTCTCTCTGTCTGTCTGTCTGTCTCCCTGTCTGTCTGTCCCCCTGTCTGTCCCCCTGTCTGTCCCCCTGTCTGTCTGTCTGTCTCCCTGTCTGTCTGTCCCCCTGTCTGTCCCCCTGTCTGTCCCCCTGTCTGTCTGTCTGTCTCCCTGTCTGTCTATCCCCCTGTCTGTCTCTCTGTCTGTCTCTCTGTCTGTCTGTCTGTCTCCCTGTCTCTCTCTCTGTCTGTCTGTCTGTCCCCCTGTCTGTCTCCCTGTCTGTCTCTCTGTCTGTCTGTCTGTCTCCCTGTCTGTCTGTCCCCCTGTCTGTCTCTCTGTCCCCTAACAGGCCATCATCATCGTAGTGACAGTAGCTTTTGTCCAGGTGAGTCTTGTTTATCATAAATCACACCTCATGTTTATTTTCATGTTCACCAACAAAGGACTGATGTGTGTCTGTGTGTGTGTGTGTGTGTGTGTGTGTGTGTGTGTGTGTGTGTGTGTGTGTGTGTGTGTTCTGTGTGGTGTGTGTGTGTGTGTGTGTGTGTGTGTGTGTGTCTGTGTG
>JACSYO010000733.1:2500-36016 GCA_016806645.1 Ophiodon elongatus
CATTAATATGAAATAATTTTTACTATAAGCATGGAGGACTGAAAAGCCGGTGAGGTCAGATTACCCAATGTCGGGGTATTTGGCTGCGAGTCCAGAAACCTCCAGAGTGAGCATGCCGGGGTCTTTCAGTCGGATGAAGTCAGCAAGGACGGGTAGTAAGGACAGAGGATTCACTTCAGGTACTGAGCCTTCACCCTCCTGCAGACGGGTACATATACCAGTTTGATTTATATGGGACCAAGCAGCGACCACTTCCTTGTACAGTGTTATTGGCTAGTTGTATTTATTTTTTTTTTACATTTTCTCGTTAAAAATTTTATAAAAATGGCTGCTGCTATGACTTCTGATACTACAGTAGCACATGTTAAAGTGTATGTTCAAGTGTCATCAAGTCAGCATTTTCCATTAAATCCGTGAGGCTCCTCTCACAGACAACCACTGTGGTGTTCATTACTTCTACAACACCGCAATACTGCAAACCTTTTTCTGAATCGCGACAGAAAGAACTGGCTCCTCCTCACCAGGCCGTGGAGGATTTCTCTGAACCGCTGATCGTCCTGAACCATCTGCTGGGTGAGCTGCCTCCTCTCCTCGGCGCTGCGACACACCAGCCTCTTCTGCATCAGAGCCCTGACGTACTCCACCACCGTCAGCCACTGGGCCTCCTCCTGCAGACGCTGCATGTTGAGCACACATAGCACGAGGTTCAGAGCAAGGACAAGGACATGTCTCCCACAAGCAGAGTCCAGCAGCTTCAGTGAAGACGTTGGGCTACAGAACATTATGCTGCACTAAGTCTTTTGGAGATGTATAGCCTTGGATCATAGAGGTGGACGTAGTCGTTGTGATGTTGCCCATTGGTTTGTGCACTTCGGTTTTGAAGCCTCTAGTTCATCCTTTGAGTCGTCGCCATCTTGGATTTTTGCAACAAGTGAACAGAAGTGACCATTTTTGGACTGCGGCGGAGTGGTACCGTGGTAGAAACACCGTATACGGCCCTGGTAGAGACCTGTTAATCACAAGGTAGCCACGCCCTCAAGCATAGTCTACTTTATGGTCAGTTTAATTCTAAATGGACCATAATTTACTAAATGAACATCATGCTATATTGAAGAAGACTTGGAACTAGAATCCAGTGAGACATCCCCCCTTAAAGGCCTTAAACCCTGGACCCTCAGGGACACAACTGACTTCTTAAATGGTTGAGTGTGAGAGGCTGTGAGGGCTTGAAATGGTGTAAATACGAATGGGAACATATCACGTGACAATATCAGAAAATGTTATGGACACTTGTGGGTATTTATTTTATATTTTTTATTCCCTGATTTGAACGTCTTCCAGGCTTTTGTCTCACGAGATGAGGGAATCGTCAAACAATCTATTACATTTTTGTCCAAACAGCTTCAATAACAAAATTAAATGTTTGATGATCGGGCCATAGGTGACAGTTCTATTTACACTTTGTTTGGTTTTTCTAACGTTAGCCACCATAATTTAGCTTAGCAGCTAGTCTCTTCTCTCCATATATTTGGACTGCACTGGGCATATTTGTTTTTTGAGGTATTCAAGAAATAAATCATCTTATGCCACGTAATGTACATTAACATTAGACACACACAAGAAGGTTCTTCAGCTGCTGCCGCTGAAGAACCTTCGGGCAATAAATTGTCTAAAGCAGCTCTACCGCTGAGAAATGTCTGTGGAACTAAAACAGCATCTACACAGCGCAGACAGAATCAGAGCGGAGTGGCGACCTGTCTGCAGGGGGGTCGAACGCGCCCGTGCAGCTCCAGGTGGCACTCCAGGAGGGAGCAGAGTTTCGGGGTGGGGTCTCCCTGGACCAGCCAGGGTCGGGTCAGCAGGCCCGGGAGGAGGGGCTGGAGGTCCTGCAGGAGCTGATCCATCACCAGGCGACACGCTCGTCTCACCGCCCGGTCCAGAGCTGCCAGGGGGTTTGGAGGAGTCCGTGAGAACTGTCCTGCTGAGCGGGACGACTGCTGCTTCTGCAGACTCTCTGTGGACTTCCTGTGTCCAACACAAGGGACAACGTGTCTCATTCAGGCCGGTATTTGTTGTGATATTTAGTCGATTCTTGTGATGGGAGGACCAGGAAATAGACAGCACCGCCTCGATCCGGTCTCGACCATTTTACAATATCTACTTATTGTATGATATATGGACATGATGACCTCGACCATTTTACAATATCTACATATTGTATGATATATGGACATGACCTTGTTATTTTTTGTTGACCTCAGAAAAACTGTCTGTTTTTTACAGTATGAAGTAGCTCTTCTCGAGCATGGAATCAAAGTTAATCCAGCAATCTATTCTGTGTGTCCAAAATGAGCCCAAACATTTGTGTAAGAAAGGTTTGAAAGCTGCCATTGTCTCACTTGAGGATGATGCAGTTGCTGATGGAGGCCAGCAGATAGTGGAGGTAAAACTTGTTTTTGTTGTTGCTCGGATCCCTGCGATGCTCCTTCCCAAATTCCACCAGAGCTTCTCGAAACCTGTGATGTGAAGGAATGGGGGTGAATGAAAGGGTGAAAGTGAAGACTTTCCCATGCCTGTTGGATATACTGGGAAAAAGGCTGACAGGAAGCCTCAAGCACAACCTGCCTCAAAGCCCACCTGTTTAGGAGGTTCTCCATCTCATACAGTCCCATCTGTATCGTCTGATCTCGCAGGGACTCTCCAATCATCCGAGCCACCCGGGCGTTCTCCTCCAGCATCTACCACAGTTCCACAAACACAGAAAAGCAGATCCAAATCAAATACATGTTATAATATGACACACGACTACTGCTGCTGCACTAAAGTGAAGCAGGTAATGTGATACTATGACGCTGAGAGGTAGTTAAATTGCTTCGAGTAGGTTTGAAAGGAGAAGAAGGAAGACAAAGTTCACTCTTTTGGTCACGTCCCACAGCTTGAGACCAAAGACAACTCCAAAGCACTGGAGGTCATTTTCTAATACAGCCAAAAGGACAATTTTTCTAGAGATCCTTTCCAGGACATTTCCAGTGATGATCTAGCTGGTATGACAGACAAGGATTGCACCATACACTAATAAGTACCTCTCTGTGGAAGTCTGATTTAAAGATGAGCATCCTGTGGCTATAACTTCTCCATGAAATCATCTCTTACATTATTAAAAAATCAGCTCCCATTGATTGTTTTGACCCCTGGCTTTCCATTAATTATTCTAAAACTCTCGACACACATTTGAAACCATTGTTCCGAGCCACAGTTAATCACAAACCTTAAAAACTTGCAGGAAATACAAGCTAGCATGCGGGTCACCAATGCGACATTATTTAATCATTTAAAACCGGGCGGCATAATTACCGTGTGTTTAAACTATTTTATAATTACCGTGTGTATAAATTGTACCAAGACATTGAATTAAGGACATTGTACGTTGCGCAATCATGGGAGGTCTCACATAACCGGAAGCAGAACTGCGCACGGTCGCAGCAGGATGAAGCACTAAAAATACGTTCCATGGGATTTTTAAAGACGGCGCCACGTGACGAGAGTTGCGCTGCAGGACGAGAGAGAGGAGGATCTGTTGCGCAATCCTGTTTCATGAGACATTTTTTGTTATTTTTCATATCGTGTATTTAAAGTGTAATTGCTTTCATTCAAAGTAAATACTTTTTTTTACTTAAACTTCGAACCACCATTTGGCTTTGTTTATTAGCGGATTCCTCATTGGGGCTCGGCCTCTTTGTCGTGCGTCTTGAGTGATATATTCTTCAGGAGTGAAGGACAATATTCCTCACAGTCAGACAGACCATAAAGCAGGGTACGCTTTAGGGCGGGGCTACTGTGATTGACAGGTCGCTGCCTCTACCAGAGACGTATACGACGTCTCTACGTCACTCCTCCTCATTCCAAATACGGTCACTTCCGTTCATTGGATGCAAAAAAACCCAACAACATGGCGACGGTCGTCATCCAAGATGACAACGGCGAAATCACCAAACTCGAGGCTTCATAACATCAGTCCACAAACCAATGGGTGACATCACGATGATTACATCCACTTCTTATATACAGTCTATATTCAAAATAAGTTGGGAAGAAAGCACTGCTATGTATTGTCATCCAACCTGCATATTTCAATGACTGTTTTCCAGGTTTTTTCAGGAGGCGTGGGAACTGTGACAATATCATCAGCAAACAGCAGAGATGCTACGCAACATCAACAAACCTCACACCTCGTCTGGGCATTAAGATACTTTGCCCAAATGATTTGCGCTCCACAACCCTCCAGTTTATCTGGGAGAGGGTAAAAAAGCTGATCCAGCAGCTCCAGAACCAGGACAAGAGTGTCCAATGGTCCAGTTGCATGTGAAATGAATCAGACTTATGAAGGAAGAGATAAGCTGTGTTCTTCCTACTAGATGTCAAAAGAGGTTGATCGGTTCAGAGTTTTATTACAGAAATGTATGGCGTGTGTGTGCGTGTGTTTACCTGTGTGATGATAGTGGGCAGGCTGGTCTGGTAGAAACCTTCATGGTCTGTATCTGGTTCCTGGTCTCTCTGCCAGTCTTGCAGCTCCACTTGTAGGGCTTTGTGCATCCACTCCGAGACACTCTTCTGAAACAGCAACAACATGGACACACACACACTGAATATACTCAGTATAACAACATGGCTAGGTCCTCTATGTCGGAGCACTTTTACATGCTTCCTACCGACTTTCAGTTTCTATATTACCAATTTTCCAGATATGAATTGAATAATTTTCACAGGTGGTCAACATTTCAAAAAGATAATGGCTAAATAGATAATATCCATCAAATTGTTTGAAGATGTGATATCATGGAGGTCCAACACAAAATGTGTAGTCCTACGTACTTCCAGACGGTGTCATTTAGTTTCCAAACCTGCATACTAAAATAACCCAAACATGTCTTTGAAAAAGAAAGACAAAAGAAAACAGCTTTTGTGGTCCACTCACCCGAACACTCTGCACGTATTTGTTCTGCAGCTGCTCCAGTCCCTCGGTGGAGATGAGAGGCCCTAACTCCACTTTCTCCATCTCGGTCACCAGCTCTGGATGACCCATCATGTCTGGGCTGCCAAATCAACAAGTCACACGCTTTTAAAATGGAAACCTGTTGGAAAAATAATGGTTTCTGTAGGGTTGTGACCTTAAAGGTCACAGAATGTTTAGATTTAAGAGATGCTTCAGATTCTTCCTTCCTGTAGTTGTTGCACTTAGGTGTGACTTCTCTTCGGGGGGTCTTACATGAGATTTATGGTCTGATAGCCTTGTTATGGAAACCAGGGGTAATCTTCTCCAAACTGCGGACAAATGGTTGACCACTAGAACTTCAAAGAGAAAGACAACCATTTGCTTCTCTGGAATACAGGACAAGGAGGAGTCCCCCACAGACAATGGAGACATGGTAAGTGAACTGGTTTGAGCCAGTTCGGTACTTACCATCCCCTGCTGTTGCTGTCTGTCACACTGTATAAAAGACAAAGGCTCAGAGATGGACCTTTGAGTAGCAACTTGGAAACGTGTATGTGGTTTCAACTCTGCTCCATCTTGCAAGATTAAATTACATGAAGATTGATTTCACACTTGGTGTCAAGTAGAATTTTTCTAACAAAACCAGTAATGCACAAATGACAAAGTACAAACTTGTATTCCAAAATCCTTTTCCCCCTTTTTTTTGCTGTTAAAACAGAGAAATGAAACAACCCTCCTCTAACCCTCTAGAACATGTCCTCAAAATTTTTCAGGCCAAGGACCCCAAACTGATAGAGAGATGGAGCAGTGACCCCCTACTATATATATTGTATAAAATTGTGTTTTATATTAAACTGGGCCTAGTGCCATGTATAAACATAACTTGTTATTGTGCATTCAATACTAAGCTATTCAAATAATACACAGGTTCATATATTCATGTTTTTATTTTAACATGTGAAGGTCCAGTGAGTAGGGTGGCCGTGCCACTGCCTGTCTACAAACATACCTTGTCAACTAATACCAATGCCAATATCAACATTGTCTGTCGATTGCATGATAATCAAGCATACAAGCTGTTCAAATTGATGTTTTTATTTATTTTTTTATATTTATTTTTTTTATTTACTGAAAGATAACATCTTCTGCTTCCATTCATCCAAATTTGTGGAAAGAAATTGGGGTAAAAAAATAGAAGAAAATATAAAAGAAATATAAAAAAAATTCTAATCAACCAAAGATTTCACGACCCCCCTGCAGTACCTCCACAGACCCCCTGTTGAAGACCTCTGCTCTAAATATTTCCCCTTTTCTAATGACAGAAAAGACATTAAATCAATTAGCCGGGACGTAGTAGAAGGTGGATTCGGGCTAGAATACATCTACGGTCTAAGAGCGAAGCAAAGGCAACAGCATCTGGCTTGTAGAAGCGGAACGCCGAATATGTCTATCAAGTGGCAGTGAAATACCATACTTTGATCTATCAAAGAAGAAAAAAGCCCAGAATTCAGCTAATTTTGGACAAGAAAAAAACATGCGAGTATGATCCGCCAGTGACGAGCCACATCCATCAGGTGTCACGTGTTCCATGGAAACAACCCACTAAGCCCAGCTTTTGGAAAGATGAACCACAGACTGAATGAAACTTAAACTTCATCCACCACATCAAGCTCAAGCTCCTTTTCCTCCTGACCCCGGCAAAAAGAGAGGTCAAGCCCGAGTACGACATGCGATCACGACAATTTGAGATCATAGATCATAACCACATGCCTGGGAGAGAGAAAGCTCCTCATCGACATGGGAGCCCGCTGGAAGCCGAGGGAAGGATGTCAAATATGTGCAAGCATAATAACGGGCTTGAAAATACAAGAAATAATAACAAAAAATTGGACGTGGCAAATGAGCCCTTAAAGTATAAATCTGAGGAACGATTCAAGCCTCCCTCTCTTCCTTTCTCTTTCCTCAAAGTGAAAGCTGAATGTAAATGAGAGGGAAGACACAAGGGATTATTACAAATGGGGCTGTACGCCGTGGGGGCAGACATTTGAAATGTTTTCGGAGTTGTTTCCAAAAGAAGAGAGTACAACTGGGTCTTAATGTATTTGGGACAACAAGACGTCAGAGAGACGCAGAGCAGAGCAGCCAGAAGGAGGGAGGGAGGGGGAGGACTGTCCTCCATTATACATCAGTGAAGGAGCGTTTGGAAGAGTTCCACCAGGCAGGACTTTTTGAAATTCAATTCAATTCATTTTATTTTTGTATAGCCCAAAATCACAAATTAGCCTCAGAGGCCTTTACAATCTGTACACATACGACATCCTCTGTCCCAGGACCTCTCATCGGATCAGGAAAAACTCCCCCCAAAAAAAACCTTTCAACAGGGAGAAAAAGGGAAGAAACAAGAAACAAAGGAGGATCCCATCTCCCAGGATGGACAGAGTACAAATAGATGTCATGTGTACTGAATGAACAGCATAAATGGCAGCCCAGGAATAAAATAAAGCCTTTGGCAGCACTGCTCCACCTGTTCTTGGGTTCTTTGAGACCGCTTTGTCTTGCATGCAAAGACTCTGAGCTTCTGATGGTGAACAAGGCTCACTGGCATCCAAAACAAGCATTTTACCTGCATGAGTTTTGAATTAAAAAGTAATTATGTCGCATTCGTGAACTTTTTATTTGGGTAGCTCAAGGTGACTCTTTATAGCCATTTATATGTATTGCTATGGGTTGTGTAAGAGTTTGACCTATGAACCAAAGGGATGTTCAGGTTCGCGTTGAACCGCTGGATAACAGGATGTCCACGAAAATCAGGAGTTGTTCATTTGCTTGGATGTGTTCAATGACCTCCATCTCTCAAGTCACCTCAAACGAAATTTACATCATACATGATTTAAATTTAGCAAAAGATTACACAAAAAAAACACCTCACAAACAGACAGAAAGACAAATATTAAAATACAGTCTGCAAGTCATGAACCTCACCTGTTGTAGATGTGGAGCACCCAGTTGAGCACAGCAAAGATTTCACCACTCTCCAGGTCCCAGCTGCTAACCTAGGCCACAAGTAACACTTACACATGTATCATGAGGTGGCCACCAGTTTGAAACACAGTTGATTAAAATGAGGATCATTAAGTGTCATGGTTCCTAGTAGAATATATGTAAACTATGATCGTGGATAACAAGAAACAACAGTCCTTGCAACTGTTCGGAGACTTGTAGTCTACATAATGAGGAGGTGAACGTGGCTTCTCTCTCGTCACTGACCTGTGCCAGGTGAGTGTGTAAACAGCGGTGGCTGGCCCTTAGGTAGGCCCCCGTCAGCCGGTAGTGCTGCGGGACGCAGTGCTCCAGCAGGTGGCGCACGGTGGCCAGGTCAGCCATGATGCCGTGCTGGAGAGCAGAGAGGTGGCCTGCTAGACCCGGACCGCGTGTGTGCAGGTAAGAAACGCTGCGAAACCGCGCTGAGACCGCCTCCTCGAGTACCTGACAAAGAAAGAAAAAGGTAATATACAATTAGACAAAAAAAAAGAGAAACTTGGTATTGTTTGGATCATCTGGTGCCTGACCTGGAAGAAGCATGCTCTCCAGCAGCGCGGTCGTCCCTGGGGCAGGGGCCTGCTGGTGCCTCTGGTCCACCCTCGCTCCTCTAGAAGAGCTCGGTCCAGGGCCTCCTCCCGCTCCACGATCCTCACCGCTGATACGAACGGCGTGGGATTCTGTCGGGCGAGGGCCAGAGCACTGCTCACCACCGCCCACAGCTCCTTACCTGAAGTGATGGGGGGTGGAGGAGGGATAAGTATCACCCAAATGTGCAGTTCCTCTCAACTCTGCAGAGCTTTTTAGCTCATTGTTTGGCCCAAAACAGCTGCTACCTGCATCTGCAATTGAGGTGAGCAAAATAATATCGTGTTTTTCTCGCAACAAGTTCTGACTGTCGGTTACCTGTTCAGAACCAATCAGCAGACAGACGATGTGAGCCACTACTGAAGCCGGGGGTGGTGAACGGCCAGCAAGATGACTCATGCTAATGTCACTACGAGTCCACTGGGTGTGCAAACAGGCAACGTTTTTGCTAACATGTTTGCAAACAACTTAATAAAAGGTGAAACTATGTCAGTGATGAGTTATGAGTTTATTCCAGTGCCCCCAAGTGGCCAAAAATAAAGAAAGCTTTAACTTTTCCCTAAGCTAGCTGAACTCCCGTGTCTTTGCAGGTGATCTTTTTGAATACGATCTCATGATTTAGATTTGAATGAGAAGACTGAACAACCGTCATCATTATAATCTATTATGTAGCCATATTTAGATAAAATAATGGGCCTCGTGCAGAAAGCACTCGTACGAACAGATTGTTTCTGAAGTGGCTTGTACGACATGATTTAGGAGAAGTTGCCGCATCCGTCAATTTTCAAGCATTTTGAATTTTCTCTCAGGTACAAACACAGTTTGTGATTGGTCCAGACCTGTCGTAGGAGTCCTGAGCAATTAGTCTGCATTGATCCAAGCCAAACTCCTTCACTAATTGATGTATATTTAATTATTTTGAAGCAATTTTGAGTTTGGTTTACATTATTCTGTCAAGTCATAGGCCAGTAGAATTCTAAATGTATTCATATAGCCTAACGATATCACCATTCATTTCAATTGTATAACCCTACATTTTGACCCTTGTTGCAGTAATCAAGACGTTTTAGTTTGTTTGCATGTTAATGCTGGTCATTCACACAGCGATCTGAAGTGGCTCACTCATACGAGCCACCGGGAGTTAAAATAAGAATCTAAAATGTTCTTGCATGAGCATGTCCCACGTTCCCTCCAAGCTGAGAAATAGATGAACTGTTATATGCGATGTACATTAGTGAAATCATCACAATGACGAGGCAATACCATCTTTTCAGCGGATATTCTACTCTGTTTTGCCCTCAGTGAGGTATAGTATGCTACCTTACTTTAAAGAAATAAAAGAATTATCCAAATTAGACAAGCTTGTCAAATACTTTGAATATCGTATATGAACTAGGCCGTAATAAATTACAGTCTAAAATTATCAAAATCCGATATCCGATTTGAATAAGGGAAAGTCTAAACCAAAGAATAAGCAGAGTCTTAGTCCTAAGAAATTCTGTTGAAACAAGAAAGATCATGGATACATTTCTATATCTATACAGAAATATAGGGCACGAAACTACAAAAAACAGAGTTGCCAAATACAGTACGTTTGCTTTTGAATAAGTCAGATTAATTAAACTGACATCACTGTGTAAACTATGTCCTTACCCAGGGCGTCCACCAGCTGCCCGACACCAGAGAAGTATTTGGCCACGAGCTCCTGGTCCTCTGCACTGAGCGCACTTCCTGTCGTCCCAGCAGCCCCGTGGAGCTGCCAGAGGATGTCGTCCTGCCATCGCTCCAGATCCATCAGACGGGCGTGGGCCTCCAGGAGCCGCCGGGACTCCACCAGACGCTCGGTCTCCAACACCATGCTACGCACTGCAAAAGGGCAAGGAAGGGGAGGAGGGAGGGAGCACTTAAATTCCTCAAACTGTCAACAAGTTATGCAATAACCTCTTGCTGCTACTTTGGAATGTTAAAGACTGAAGTTGTTTTACTGAAGTTGTTTTACTTTCAAGGAAGAATTATTATATATATTTGATATTTTTACATCAAACATATAAGACACATAAGATTCACAAAAATGGTATTTATTATAGGGCTGATTTGTAATATATTACTACTATTCTATCTTCTCCATGTACAGTATGGATCACAGTAGAATGTTCTATGCAGGCGGTGAGCTCTGGGTCTAAAAAATGAAAAGGGCTTTAAACCTGCATTCTCTCTACTGTCCACCAGGGGGCGACTCCTCTGGTTGTATAGAAGTCAAAGCTTCACGTGTTAAAGCTGCATTCTCTCTCCTGACCACCAGGGGGCGACTTCTCTGGTTGTATAGAAGTTTATGAGAAAATGACTTCTCTCTTGATTTATTCCCTCAGTAAACATTGTAAACATGAGTTTATGGTCTCAATCTCTAGTTTCAAGTCTTCTTCAATACAGCATGATCTTCATTTAGTACATTATGGTCCATTTAGACTCTAAATGGACCATAATGTACTAAATTTTAGAGTCACACAGACCATAAAGCAGGGTATGCTTTAGGGCGGGGCTACAAGGTGATTGACAGGTTGCTACCACGCTGTTGTCTAGTCTGGGAGTTGTCTGGGTTTTTGTCTTACAACTTTAACCCTTTCACAGTGTCTTTTCACTCCATGAAAGTTAATGGTTACATTTTGGTCAAATGTCTTGGGCTTCCGGTTTTAGCTCCACCCTCTCGTGTCACTTCTGGTTGCAAAAAAAAACAAGATGGCGACGACCAAAATGCCCGAATTCAAGCCTTCGAAATAAGCAGTCCACAAACCAATACGTGACATCACGATGACTACGTCCACATCTTATATGCAGTGGTTCTATGTTCTAGCATTCACTGAATTCATGATGAATGAATGTCTCACCAGAGTAGAGGCGCGGCAGGTTGCTGACAGCAGCGAGGAGCTGACGGTGGCTGACAGAAACTTCTCTCAGCCTCTCCAGGGATTTCACCCCATCGGCGTTCCGACTGGACTCCAGCCCCGCTTTCTTCAAAGCGTGCGACACCTCCCTCAGCTCGAACCTGGCCTCCCGGAGCTGCTCCAGACCCCAGCCCACCCCCTCTAGGTACGACTGGACCATGGACTGGAAAGAAAGCAGAAGCACAGCGGTTACTATGACTGCAACAATTTACGAGATTATTTAATAAACTGAGGCCACATTGTGTCATGATGAGTATGTGTTTGTGTGGTCTGTGAGGTCACCTTGAGTCGGGTGTGTATGGAGGAAGTCCTCTGACTCTCCCTCTTCCTGTATTGGCTCAGTCTCTCCAGGTGCTCAGGCCGACAGAAAACACCCGACGCCCACTTCAGGGCTGCACCGCGGGCCAAACACTCGGCCCTCTCCACCTCCGGCCACACCTTATCCACCGGCACCGTGTCTGACAGAAAGATAGACGGAGTACAGGGGAAGAATAACCTTATTAAAGATGTAACTGTACCCCCCAGACATGTAACAGACTGCAAAGGGTACATGTTTGGTCTGTAGACTACCCTAACTAATAAAACAGATTGCATATTTCATTTCAGACACATTTCTTGGAGATAGAGCACCTACGGAGACAGCAATTTGTTGAGTTAAAAGGAAACTCCGCTATTTTACACATCAAGGTCCGTTTACAGGTCTTGGGCTGAACTCCTACAAATGTGAAAAAAAGTTGTATATAGTCTTTTGTGGCTCCAGGGGAAGCTATGCAAAATTTGATAAATGTCCTCACGTGATGCCATTTGAGTCAGTGTCTAATGGCACTGGAGTTAGAAACATGTGAGCATACCAGACCTCTGGCCCTCTTCTCAAATCTGCCTGGGGCTGGTGGCCCAAGGCTACATTAGTCGCTACGATCATAATACACCTAAATGTCCAACCTAACTGAAAGCTAGCCCACATCTAGTGTTTTCGATTCAGTATGCTTACTGGCCGGCTGGTTTGGTAAGCAAGATATCGTTTCTCAGGCAGCAATCAAGAGTAACGTGCTGTGCTAGGCCACCAACACTTTCAGGTTGAAAGCTTTGTCGATTGTGTTGAGATAACAAAATGCATGGATCACGCATGCGTCACAGTGCACGATAAGCATAGCCACACACGAGTCTGCGTGTTCGTGTGTGTATGTTTGGACGTCTCAATTCCCACTAACAGGACCGTCTCTGTCTCAGAGTAGGTCATGGGACACCCCGCTGTCCCTCACCAATGCCAAAATCTGAAACGTCGTCATCAGCAAGTCTGCACAACAATAAACCACAGAGCTCACTTTCAGGAAAGTGATAAGTCATGTAAGCCGGAGGTGCTGCACGGTCAAAAACCCAACTGCACAGAGGACAGTACGGCAGTCACTCACCGATTACCGCACTACAGCGCTGTGATAGAGGCAGGTTGCTATGGAAACCAGCAGGGGCTGACCTCGACCAAAGGAACTCTTAGTCGATTAACGCTCAGTCAATTTGATTGACAGATCTGTAAAACTGAGTTCCTCCACAAAGAATCACACAAAAGCACCAGTTTAAATTTTGTGTTTACTAGAGATGTGCGGATACGTTTTCCAGAAATAAGTCATTCAGCATGAAAAAACCCCATAAAAAACGTTTAATAGACTCAAGAAATCTAGGGCTTCCCCCTCCTAGTCGACGAATTGATCGTTTTGGTCTTAGATGACAAAGATTTATTTTAATTGATTAGTCATTTTTTAAGCTTTTTTTTTCTGCAGAATGACTAATTTACAAGAAACGTATGGACACATCTCTGGTAAACACACGTTTAAAGTGGTGCTTTTGTGTGATTCTTTGTGGAAGAATCAACTGTCGGCTAAATCGTATGACTTCGAATTTCTTTGGTCAAGGACAGCCCTAAAGAAATCTTACTTTTCTGAGAACAAAATGACGGATGATCGTAGAAACATAGAAACCAGCAAACCCTCAGGTCAGAATAGCACATGGCATTTTTTTTTATCTTCCGTATCTTTAAAAGGGACACTCCACCACACTCCATGTTAATCTCAATTTACCAGTCACAGGAACACAACATTCATAAAGTAGCTGTTGGGGAGCAGTCGATCATACGGCATGATCTTCAATCCCATTGGTCATGGAATCTTATTTCTTTCTCAGCAAGTCCTTAAAGTTTACACAAAAGAATGGAAACTGGACCACCTACAGTTCCATGACAACTGGGCTAAGCTGTCGTGCGATGATTGACGGCTCCGGAACTACCAAGTGGTTTTATATCAACATTTGGGCCGTCAGACGACACCAAACAGATTGATGAACATGTAGTGTTAGTGGCGCTTGAAAGAGATTTGACAGCCCGCTCAGGGAGGAACCTTCATCACGTTCAAGGGCGGTTGACACTGACTGACAAATGTTAAAGGGCCCGCCCACAAATGGATGCGTCACTCTAAACTTAATACTTTTAATTTTAATTTTAAACAGTTTATTCATTTTTCTCAAAGACGGGCAACACTGTAGCCATGCAGCGCTTTGTTTTGTCTCTGGCTATTGAGAGACTTTAGAAGAAGTGGGCGTTGGCCTCTTAGCAATGTTGTCAGCTGGCAAACTGTGTGTGTGTGTGTGTGTGTGCGCACCAGTTACCTTCTGGTTTGTCCCCTCCACTCTTCTGATCCCCGGCAGACATTGGAGTTGGGTTTTCAGCTGCCTGTCCGCCTGACGACTCTCCTTTCCCCCGAGGGCCGGCACTGAAGGTGCCCAGGGTGCAATGCTGGCAGAGGAGGGTGAAGAGGAACACAAATGAGACGGAGGAGGAGGACGCATGGAGGAGAGAGAGCACAAATCCATTCTACTGTCTCTCTCTCTCTCTCTCTCTCTCTCTCTCTGCTGAGAGGCCGGCAGGAAGGGGAGGAAAGGGAAGAGAATTATGCTGGAAGGTGGGGGGGTCGAAGGGAGAAAGGGGCAGGGATGAGATGTGTGCTGTATTCAGGGGCCTGTTAAGAAGATGGTAAAATACTATTTGAGAGAATATTGACCTGAGCTTTGTGATTTCAAAGCTTTCAGTCACGCTATCTTCATCAGACAGGAAAAAAAATATATATATTACGGATGAATTGTTATCAGCCACTGAGGTTGCATGTCATCAAAACCATCTCCATGTCAACTGAGTAAACCCGGCCCTCTCATGAAGGCCATGCAATACGGTTGAAAGCTCTGGAGAGAGCTGGGAAGCGGACCGAGGGGTTGGGTTTTGTCAAACTTTTAAATGTTCAAGCCCAAGAATGAACCGCATGCTCATCTATGTACAAGTTTGAGTTGAAAAGGAATGGTGCAACATTTTAGGCAAACACTCTAAATTCACTTTTGTTGCTAAAAATGTGAGACGAGTAGATCGACAGCATGTACGATAGAAGTCGGTTAACTTAGCTTAGCACAAAGACCAGAGACGGTGGCATAAAGGGTGACGGCTGGGGGCTGGACAGGGGTTAAGTGGACATGGTGATCCACAAACTTGGGAGTCTTGACTCGTAAAGGGAAACCAATTAAACACAGAGTTACAGGAAGAAACACTGAATAATGCATAAGTCATTAGCCTGGAAGCCAGCATAGAAGACAAAAAGGAGCCAAGAACTAATGGAGTCCATGGCTATTGTTCCTTCACGTGAAGCCACTACACAGGACTAATGGCTGTTCCTTCATCAGAAGCCACTTCACAGAACTAATGGCTGTTCCTTTATCAGAAGCCACTTCACAGGATTAATGGCTATTGTTCCTTCATCAGAAGCCACTTCACAGGACTAATGGCTGTTCCTTCATCAGAAACCACTTCACAGGTGTCAGCACAGGATTTGAGCCACACAGTGTTCTTTAAGTTTATTTTAACACCAGCGAGGTCGACTATGTTGTTGATGCTGACTGAAACACACTCGTGTCACTGACCCTCTCTGATCCTGTGCAGCTGTCCGAACAGCGCCAGCTACAACCACTGGGAGGAAACTTATTTTATGAGGTCCTCTGAACCGGGCCGCCCTGTTTACGCCTCCAAGCTTCCCGGACCTCTTCAGAAGGCAGCGAGGAGCGTGCCAAGTGAGCCCGAGGCTGGAGCCAGCACCAACACGATTTCCCAAGGGAACATCAGCTTTCAGGGCTGTACTCCAAATGTCTCTCATGCAAGCCTGAAAATGTGTGTGTGCGCTACATTTGGAAAAAAAATAATTCTTTCACTATTTTGTCCCGTGTTCGGATTCAAACTGTAGAGAAGGTATTTTGGTGGGGGAAGGTGTTTTACTTAAACCCTCCCATATGTATTATTTCATTTGGACCCTCCCCATGACTTAGTCCCAGTATCTCTAGAGCAATGACAAAGCATTAAGACATTAAGATATACACCGATTTAAATATGGAATAATATGTTGGCCCCCTGGGATCAGTGTAAACAAGCTGTGAACAGACACATTGTCACCACCAAAAAATCATCCAGCCAATAGGAAGCAACATTACCATCTGTTTTTGGCCACCTCATGATTTTTAAGTCCAAAAGTCACCTGACCTCTATCTTTGCTTAGGTCTCCATCAACTCTGGCTTTTTAGCTGCTAAACGCTTCGCTATGTGAAGCTGCTGCTGCTGGAAACAACACTATGAGAGCAGATCATAACAGTTCGGTTTCATGCCGCGGAACCAAAACAATGAGCTGGAAGACGCCAAAACGCGTCTGAGGGGAGCTGCAGACTTGGGTGACGAGGTTGTTAACCACATTTCACGTCTAATTTGACCCGTTTTTTAAATTATAAATTATGAAACCATAGCTACTTTAAACAAAAAGTGAAACGCAAGGTTTATAGATAATGCATGTGAAATGGGAAGGCTAAAACTAAAACTAAATATGAATATGGGATACGTCGGTGCGCAAGAGCATTAGACTGTCGAACAATTCTTCAACTGGCATCCTCTCAAGGTGGCTGCCCTTTGTTTCGTCACAACAAGGCCGCCTGCCGTCTCTCACATCTCTGCCACACGGGAACCTCTTCCTTCAGAGCTGCTTCAGGAGCAGAGCGGAGGCTGACGCACCAGGATGTCGCGCACAATGTGTTCCTGTCAGGGCGGGGTCCTCGTCGATAAGGACGAGGCAGCTGACCTGCCGTTCTCTAGTTCCTCCCTCTGCTGTGTCTTACAACAATCTGACATGTGTCTGCAGCCGTCCTGCGGGATGAAATCACGAGGTAAAGATGGCGTCTGGCATCCAGACAATTGGTAACAATGTAGCTCTTCTGCCTTTGGACCGGTTGTCCATCGGCCAGTCAACACTTGACTCCCGGTGATGTGAAATTCACCCCAGATGATGGTGACCTGCTGACCTTCGCTGTAGCGCCACCAGTAGACACAAATGTAAGGACGAAGATGCACCAAAACTCTAATTAAGAAACCGGTCAGATTGATTTTAAATGGACAGATCTGACAGGAAACCCATAATACACACAATAATTCATACTAACCTTCCGTACCGAACTTAAATTGACAATAAAAAAGATTTGCTGACAGACCCTTAGAGATTCACTGTATAGAAGCACCGCCCAGCACCCAGGGTACACTATTGCTCTAACAGCCCGCGTTGGCCCATTAAACACAGCCGTATGTGCTGCCTCGACCCCCACTCCCTGTAATCACCTTGAGCTCCATAACACCCAGCAGTGCCTCCACCCAGAGGAGCTATGGGACCAACAGGAAGTCTAATTCTAGACCACTTCCTGTTTGACATTCCTGACCTGAGCTGCCTTCCTGCCTGACTCTTCCAGGCACTGTACGTATAGCTCATCTATGGTCCACTATTACATTACATACAGCTCTGTGTGGTGAAATGTAAAGGCATGGGGGGTATTTAAACGGAATAAATCGGTTTGAAATTAACCGATTTCAGCACGTTTTCTGTTGGTAAGAAAACGGAACTATCAAAGTAATATTATCCAATGTTGAGTTATTAGACTGTATATTAGAATTACTAGCCTTTTGTACCAGCTTCTGCATGAAAAACCCCTGTCTGGATCGGTCAAGTCCATAAACTGTTTTTGTAGCCATTTCAATCCATTTATTGCATAGATACCTCCAATTAAGTGCATAGAATGAGAATTCACACAAATAACATTTATGACAAAGTCACAGACTGACAGGTGGACATGCATGTAAAAGAACAGACATCAGGCATAACAGACTACATTCACTTTCACCTCCCCAGTTATCTCATCTGCTGGATTACACATATGGGTTTAGATATGTAATGATATGGGCGTATGTACGTGCAGCAATACAAATCGTGTACCTGGGTATATGAGGGAACACTGGGAAGTAAAACCCCCAAGTGATGTGTTGTACTGACATTTTAACTGGTTACTTTAGTAATAAAGAAACAGCCAAATACCAGCCTGCTTCCACCTGACTGGATCAACCCGGCCGTGATCCAAACCGTATTATTTCACCCAACAGAAGCAGATACTGTACGTCTGAATTACTACGAGCTAGCGTTCCTTCTATACTCTAATAACTCGTAGTGTTTCCTACCGTTTCAAATACATTCTCATCCTACATTAGTTTAGTAGAGTTACAGATTTCCCCCTCCTTCAGTATTTATTAGTGCATCTATATAAATGTATTTATCCTTCCAGTTTAAGTGATACAAAAACACAATACCAATTGAAAAATACATGTGTAAATTGTCTCAAAAAATAAAAGCTACAAGACGTTTCCCCTTCGCTTCTGAAAGTGACCAAATTATATTGCCAACAAAAGGTTTAAGCAGCTGCTTGCCACAGAAAAACAAGTCAAAATAAAACATTTTTATTTATAAAAAAAAATAATTCAAATGGCAGCAGTAACTTGGCAAATAAAAGTAAAACAAAAACTAACAGTACGGACAGAGCTGATAAAAAAAGAAGCTCACCTCCTGCAGCTCTGAGTTAAAGAATCTAAGCCCTGATGGCGGCTCCTCTACCTGTCACATTAAAGCTTTTTTTTTTTTTCATGAACACCAGGCAGCTGAAACTATAAGAAAAGCACATGTGAGTGGGTTTGCTGGCTTAGCGATGGAGTCACAGTATGCTCTCCCTCAGGTTCCCACTGCTGGACGAGCTTGACTGCTCACTCTCCGTTTGGTTCCACGTGTTAAAGTCCAACAGCGCTTGATTGATTTTCTCCATCCAGCCCAGTCTCTCCTGTTTGGTGTCGGCCGAAAACCAACACCTGAACGAGAACAACAGCCATCAACATTGTGAGAACGGCCAGAGAAGCCAGAGTGGCCCATTCTAGATGCTAGTGAGCCTGTTGAAACATCTGTCAGAGTGAAACAAATTGTCCTACTTTCGTAAACTCATGGACAACTACTCACTTTTCCTCTCCAAATTAAGGGTCTTTTTTTATACAGTCACTGTACCGTTTAAAAATACATTTCTAGAAACAACCCGATCACTGATGTCACAGAAGGCGTTTCCCTATCAACTGTCAAAAGTATAACACCCTCTGAGTGTGACATCACTAGTTGGCTGCAGCCAGAAAAGCTACATGCTTCCCAGAAACAAAAGTGGCAATTACACATAAACAGGTTTTGCATTATGAATTAATTTTGTTTAATTCTACATTGTTCAAAATGTGCAACAAAGATGATCAAAACCAGTCAAACTATTTGGGCCTTAACAGACGGGAGCAAAGTACGTCGATTACAATCCGTATCTCCACACAGAACAGTTTTTCTTACTTGGCGCTGGCGTCCTGCTGCTGTGGGACGTTGCTGACTAGCTCAAAGGTGAAAGGTCGAGCACACGAGTCTCTCTTTACAGGCCTGACGCACCGACTGTGGGCGCTGGACAGAGAAATGCTGCCCTCTGCCTCCTGGGACGGTAAAAACAGAAAACAAGCATTCATTGAAAAGGGACTCTGTGACTTGGTCTGTAGATCTGTCCGTCGGGTCGGTTTGTACCTTTGTTTCTTTGTCGTTGGGGTGGTTCCAGTGGTACATGTTGCATCCCACGAGAACAAAATATCGGCGATGCCACACCCCGTATCCACTGATCAACTCAAACATGGTCTAGGAACAGATCCCAAAAGAAAAGGAGTGTTTAATGCAGTTTAAAACAGTTTCCCAACATTTAAGGAAAACATCCATCTTGTCCGGTTTGATCGGTGTACAACTGTTGTACTCAGAGTTCAGCAAAGACAGGAGCTACACTCTCACTTGAGTGTACATCTGCTTCTATCGTCTGTGTTTTCAGATACCAAAATTTGTTTTTAAACTTTTACAACAAGAATTCTCTCGCCCCATTTACTTTGTGAATCCTGAGACTTCAGCGTGACACTAAATTGCTTGTTCGCCAGACGAGCAGAGACACGCTCTGCTTCGACGTCTCTCATGTCTGCACACCGAAGCTAAACCGGGACAAGAATGAGCTGCTCTTCCTTCCGGGAGAGACAATCTCTGAGGTGTCCCCGACTCGGACTGCAAGTATGTGACACTAAATTCGGATGCAGGTTCAATCTCCCTTCGCTCCAGGCCTCTGCACATCATCCAGAATGCAGCAGCCCGGCTGGTCCAAGTTCTCCCACACCACCCAGCTCTCCACAGCTTCTAGCAGACACGAATAGTTGCCCATCGTGCTGCGAATACCTCAGGCCCGTCCTACTTTCACAACGTGGTCAAACCGCACATCCCAGCCCGTCCACTGCGTTCTGCTAATGTCAAAAATGTTTGGCGTCCTGGTTCCACAACAGTGGAATGAACTCCCCATCTACTTCAGAAACACCACACATCTTCCGTCACAGACTGACCACTCATCTGTTCAGACTGCACCATGGCGCATAGAATAAAATCTACTATTGACTTTAAATGGAACACTTCATGTATTTGACTCTTTTTGAGGTTGTACTCACATATTTGAATGCACTTATTGTAAGCAGCTTTGGATAAAAGCATTTGCTAAACAAATGTAATGTAAAGAGGTCATTGTAATGTAGCCAGACAGCTGTGGAGGATAAGCCACATCACATTACTGACCAGGAAGCCTTGGTGTTGGACGTTAGAGTGACTTTCGCTGTCCAGTCGCAGGTAGATGTTGCCCTCCAGAGGTGAGAGAAAAGGCACCTGCGGTCCAGGAAAGAGACGCTGTTAAAACTGGTATGATGTGGAAGACGTAAAAAGAACCAAGACACAGAAAACTACTTTGTGAAGAATTTCATGCTCCTCACTTCATGCAACCTGAAATTTAACTGTTCCGACTTTCATTTATAATCATTAGACACAGTGAGTGTCACTATAAGTAGGCATCGCCATGGCGACTACTGCATTTTGGAGTGAAAGTCTACTCATGACACGCACACCGTGAAATGACAGTGACTAACGATGATTGGTTAAAAGTGTAGTTTCTATGCTTGTTTTTTGCTCCAGTAGATTATATAATCCAAAATGAAATGATGTCAGACTTTAGCAGAGAAATGTGTACAGAGAATATGTCTACAAATACATTTCACTATGAATACACATCAAGGGTTTGTGCACCAGTAAGTAAACCTCCCTTGAAGCACTGATGCACTGCGTTATTTCACATCAATGTACTGACTTTTGGAGTCAATATAAGAGATATTGCCTTTGATTGTTGAGCTCAAATGGGAAAGAGCTTGACCTAATCCAACGGAAAATCATGCACAAGCAAATACTGTCGAGACCGAGGCGGCGGTTAATTTGTACG
Organism: Ophiodon elongatus; assembly: GCA_016806645.1. Lineage (NCBI taxonomy): Eukaryota > Metazoa > Chordata > Actinopteri > Perciformes > Hexagrammidae > Ophiodon > Ophiodon elongatus. Next base: position 23,804 of record JACSYO010000733.1, read on the forward strand.
GTCAGAGACGAGGTTAGTTTTTGTAAAAAGGGAAACGGTGAGAGGTGAAGGGCTGGCAGCGTTGTGAAAACCTTTTCTTGAAATTCATCTCCCAGCAGCCTCCTGATTTTGCCCTCAAGTTTCATCTGAGTGGAGGAAGAAAGACAGAGAAGGGGGGGGGGGGGCAGACATGTTACATCACCAGTGAGCCCACCCACGTGTGGAAACTTGTAACCGAATAATAAAAGCACCAAACGGGTGTATAGTGGTGCCTGCAGCACTGTGCTTCTTCTCTGGTCGGTGCGGGAGGTCAGCAATAAAATGCAGAGGTGCTAAACCTGGTGACTGTGGATGTGTGACATGGGCCACGCTTTTCCCTTCTGAATGCTTCAATTCAATGAACAATTACCAGAAAAAATATTTACTGTCTGCACTTGCAAAACAATCCATCCAACTACATGAAAATGTAGTTTTTACTTGCCAAACTGACAAAGATATCTTAGTCGATGTGGCTTGTCTTATATCACTGAAAGTCTCCAGTTGAATCTATTAATAATTCATTTTTAACTATCAAAATCATCCAACTGACCAACAACCCGTGGTACACATTTCAGCAGCAGACACCATCTTCTGGGGCAGAGTAAGGCGGACGTGTATTAACTTTTAATTCTGAAAGAATGGCATAAACAGAGAGTGCATCTCTTCTCAACACTATCCTACAGCAGTTACCTTATCCAGGGGGAACTTGCTGCGTCCCAGCGAGGCCAAGGTGATCTTGTGGGAGCCCACCAGAAAAAAGTTGCTGGAGCGACGAGTATTAACAGCATGAAGAGCAGCAGCTGAAGGACAAAGAAGATCAGAAGGAAGACTCGTAACAAACAGGAAATGAAAATGACTAGCTACCATTCCAGAGATTGAAAAAAAAAATGCAGTCTCCTTGGACCACAATAAAACTCGACGTACATGTCAGACTGTTACTGGATCTCTGTTGAAAACAAAAGATGTTTCAGTGAGATGTGAAAAATAGCAACACATGCTAGAATATTGGAGCAGGCAATATAAACTGGATACTCACTGTGATAGTGTTCAGAAGCTTTCTTGGCGTGATCTGAATATGTGAAGACCACAGAAAGGACTTAGACTTTCAGTGAGCCCAACAATTATTATTATTATTAGGGTCCGAGCAACCAACAAAGTTGGTCCGAGAGGACCCTATTGAAATTGTAAGGATTTTTATTATTATTCCGGTTCTTATTTTTTTTTAACATTGGGTGCATATTGGGGGTACTTGTCATACTCCAAAACTCACCAAATTTGGAACACTTGTCAGGCTTGGTGAAAATAGACGTGTGATATAGGCGTCATATTTGTGTATTAAAAAATGGCTCTCTAGCGCCCCCTAGAAGTTGGACAGGCGACGCCTGTCACCTAATTTGTCGGATTGACTTGAAATTTGACACACATGTCCATCTCCACCTGTTCTACAAAAAAGCCTCTCAGACCCGTAAGCTCCGCCGACTTAAATATTCCGCCATTTTTAATTTAGTGGAAAACCTATTCTTGCTATCTCCTCCTACACGTTGGATCCGATTCATACCAAATGTGCTGTGGATCATTATTGGACCTATATCATCAGAAAATATTAAGATTGTTGATAGCTTATTGCTTTCATAATGATAATGACCAATGAACTTCTTAGGGGCGTGGCTTGAACATCAATACTTATAACTTCAAAACCATTGGGCCTAGTGTCACAGGATTTGCAGCATATGTGCCCATTGCATCCTGTAACATGCCCTGAAATTGTTATGCCATTGAGACTCTAGGGGGCGCTACAGTAATTCGGACAATTTGGGCTTTTTTGTCATTTTTCACCATTTTCAGCCATTGTACTCTTACGAACTCCTCCTACAGAATTAATGCGATCGACTTCAAATTTGGGCAGGATGCTCTTTAGACCTTTGTGATGACAAATTATTAAAATCGTGACTTTTTGTCGAACGGCCTTGACTTGGCGTGGCGCCCATTTCACAGCGACAGAATCCTTCATAGTAAAAGCAGGTAAAGCTTGCGAGTTCTTGCTCACAAATAGGGATTTTATAGTTTCCCAAAATTTCCTCGGATCATTTAAATTTTCAGCAGTGACAGACAAATAATATTCAAATTTTGCTTTCTTGATAAAAGAACATTTGTTTCTTAGTTGCCTAAACACAAGCCAGTCAGTGGCAGAACCTGTTGTTCTTGCCTTAGCCCAAGCCAGGTTTCGATCATAAATACTGTCTGCTAGATCAGAGGAGAACCAGGGATTATCACGTCCCTGTACTCTATCTCCTGAAAGGGGCGTGTGTATTTATGATTTGTGTAAAACCATCAGTAAAAAAAGACCAGGCTGTTTCCACATCAGGGATTAGCTCTATCCTCCTCCAATTAAAATTACACAAATCATGATAAAACCCTTGTTCATTAAAATGTTTAAGATTCCGCGTATAAATGATACGTGGTTTTAATTTAGGGACCTTAGTGTTCCTGTTTGCAGCAACAACACAATGATCACTCAGGTCATTACAGAAAACACCAACAGCTGAGAATTTATGAGGAATTTCACCATAATTTAGTCTGAATAGAAGGTGTATCAGTGACTGTAATGCCTCGTTTGAAGCGGATGGAGGCCTATAACACCCAACAACGGTCATACAAAGACCCTTAGAAATTTCAACATCCACTGCCAGAAATTCAAAATGCTTGCAAATCGATTTAGAAAGAACCACCTCGACAAGAAATTTTGATTTCACATAACAGGCAACTCCGTCACCTTTCTTTGCCCTGTCAGCACGATAAACATTGTAACCATCCATGTTAATGTCATCATCAATAACTGATTTTGTCAGCCTAGTTTCGGATATGACAATGATGTCAGCATCTATTGATTTGACCCATATTCTAATCATATCCATTTTTGGTAACAAGCTTCGCACATTTAAATGAATAATATATAGACTAGGCAAGGATATGAAGTCAGCTGGCGTCTGAATACACTGCAGCTCAGGGCCAGGCTGCACATTACCAGATATAAGCAATAATAAAAAACAATCAACCACCTCCGTTTAGAAACATTACATGGCAATTCCTTTGACATTTCATATCCGAAGTCCGAACTAGCCCTCTTACAGCACGCAAGGTAATTATTTAAAGCAATGAGTCAGGTGTGCAATTATCAATGACTCACCCGTGACTTGGTGGTGGTCCGGTCCACACTGCAGTTACTACCTGAAGTGTGGGACTAGGAGGCACAAAAAACAGGCACATTAAAAGGAGACCAAATCCAACTGTGCTGTGTAGTTTTGCACCACACAACTTGAAGACAACTTGCATGCTAAGAGTACGCTAAGACCAGCATGCCGCTTGACCTACCTCGCATTAACACCATTAGTCAACAACATGCTACCTAACCTGCTGTCATGACTGGCATACACTCCATGTGTCAGTGTTATGGAATTGTACTATTTCAATGAATATCTTCATGAAAACGTTACAAAGAACAACTGTCAAATCAAAATGCCAAATGTTTTATCTCACCAGGCTGTAGACCTCCACATCAATCTCAAAGGACGAGCGGATATCTTTCCTGAAATACGAGGAGACGAAACAATATTAAATACATTAATCGATATATTCCCACTGAAAAAGATCACCTTGACTCACACATAAGACCCTTTAGATTCAAAGGGCACGTTGTCTGGGTGTGACCATTCATGAATAATTTGTTAACAATATATAAACACAGAACAACAGATTAGTCCAGTGATTTCCATCACTGACTGAAACTGCATGGGATTTATGGAATGGCGGGACCACGAAGCAGCTTACAGAGTGACAGAGGTCGGGAAGGAGATGGTGTCTCCATTCTGAGCATCAGCAGCCGTGGCCAGTGGGGTGGCGACGATGTTGCAGGGCCCGTAGCGGATCAGCACGAAAAAGTAGTGACTTGGCCGACCTGCATTGTTACATAAACAAGTCAATCATTTCAAAGTAGCTGTCAACCACTAGATTTTTGATTAAGCTCTGCATTTTGAAAGTCCCCCCCCCCATATTGAAATCATGCAATTGTGTCAAAATAAATGCTAAATATGAGGCAATGTGCTACCTGTGCGTTTGTGGGAAGCGCAGACAAATTCCACCTTGAGAGGCAGCTGGATCTTTGTGATGCTGACGGTCCCTCTGCAGGCCTGCTGGGAAACATACTCACCGTCCTCCCCGGACTCGGAGCTCCTCTCCTCTCTCAGTCTGGCCACCTCTGCCAGCAGGGCCGAGCGTTTCTCACCTGAGCCGGACAAGTAAAGCACAAGAATTCTAAGTCACGGAAAGATAATGAAACTAGAATGCCTCCAGTCAAGTTGCAGTTTACATCCATGAGCATGTGTCTTTTGATATTAATACTGTTATTCATATTATTTTATCAACTGTATGCAAGAACATATCAAAAGAATGCGATTATTGTTGAAGCAACAATTTCTAAAAGAAGTCAACAGAAGAAGACATGTTCACATGTGTGAACATGTCTTCTTATCTGTGGCACACAAAGATGGGACATGAAACAAAAAAATGTAATCTTACAGGAGACCAAGAGTAGTTTTTCAGCTTCAGCCTCCTCCAGCGAGCCCCGTCCATGCTCCTCATCAGTACAGCAGCTCAGAGCCTGCAAGGTCTGGTTGATCACAGTCTGCAGCTTCCCTGCTTCTTCACCGAGGGCCTGGACAACAGAAAGACTGCAACTTATTCACCTGTACTGGATTTAAGGCAATCAAAAAAACATGTCAGCAGCTGCAGTGCAGTTTACAATTGACTGAATTATTAGTAAGTTATAAAACTACATACTTAGATATCATGCTGAATACAGATACACATACAAATGTAATGGCATCGCATATGTCCATCCCCTTGGTAGCATAAATGGGGAACGCGATTTGTGTTGGGTTGCCTTTGTGTTGTACTGGTGGGGATTATCGGTAGCCATAAAAGAAGCATGGGAGAAATTGGGCTATTTTGTTATTGTTATCATTTATATTGTTACTCGCGTGTATAAAATGTGTCGGGGGGGTGACGCGTGAGTGGTGTGTGTGTGAAGCGCGCAGACAGCGGAAGGAGTGGAGGATTCAGTGGACTCGGCCAGCCTAGGATTCCGGCGACTGCTCCGTGGTGGATCGGGAGTGTACTTTCCTTTTGGATTGCAAACCGGAGTCTGCGCTGGATTATGGCACGTCGGGCCCACCAGCTGATCCGAATGTGGTGAGAAAGCGCTCGTTCCGAGTGTAAGGAGCGGCGGCGGCTCGCCACGCTTCCGCCTGTCTGTTGACTTTGGTTGCTGGCTTGGGGGATTATTTTTGCTGCTGGACTGTTCGGGATTATTGGGGGACTTTGGGATTGAGGGTTCTGAGTTGTAGTTTGGGAGGGGTTATTGTTTGTTAATTGTGTATTGCGCCGGAGCCCCGCGGTGCCTTTTGTCGTGTTTGTTTCATTAATTACATTTGGGTTACAACTGACTATGCTGTTTCGTTTATTGATTGTATCGGCCCTTTTTGTTATTGTTTAACAAACTGCGTGCACCTAACGTCAGATCCGCCCGTCCCTTTTTAATTTAACGTTGTGCTTTTCCCCTTCAGTTTGATGAGGGCGAATTGTTACAGTGCCCTCCAGAATCATTGGCACCCTTAGTGAATATGAGCAAAACAGGCTGTGAAAAAAATGTCTTTGCTATTTATCCTCTTGGTCTTTCACTTAAAATAGTCACAAAAATCTTACCTTTTCATTGAAGTAAAGTTATTGAAAGAATACTTTTTTGGGAATTAAATAAATACTTTCTCCAAAACATGTGTGCCACAATTATTGGCACCCCTAGAAAATATCATGATTAAAATCTATCTGAAGTATAATTCCAGTCATATTTTACATTTTTAAGATCACCTGTTGTATTAGGAACTGTTAAGTGGTCAACCATGACTTCCTGTTTCACTGGAGTATAAATATGAGATGACACAGGCCAAATTCCCTTAGTCATTCATTGGGAAAGACCCGAGAACACAGTGACAATGTGCGACGAAAAGTTGTTGAGCTGCACAAATCAGAAAATAGATAAGAAAATCTCTAAACAGTCGAAAATACCCATTTCCACTATCAGGGCAATAATGAAGAAGGTTAAAGCGACAGGAGATGTTAAGAATCAGTCTGGAAGAGGATGTGTGTGTACATTGACCCCACGCACCGTGAGGAGGATGGTTCCACTGGCAAAAGAATCTCCAAGGATCACAGCTGGAGAATTGCAGGGGTTAGTTGAGCCTTGGGGTCAAAAAGTCTCAAACTACCATCAGACGCTCCTACATCACCACAAGTTGTTTGGGAGGGTTGCCAGAAAAAAAGCCTCCGCTGTCAATCAACAGCAAACTAAAGTGCCGACAGTTTGCCAAACGTTACTGGCACCTCATACCCACTGAAGTATGGGGGCGGATCTTTGATGTTGTGGGGCTGTTTTTCTTCCAAAGGCTCTGGACATCCTGTTAGGATACATGGTATCATGGACTCCATCAAATACCAGCAGATATTAATTGAAAACCCAAGAGCCTCTGCAAGGAAGCTTAAAATAGGCCGTGGTTGGACCTTCCAGCAGGACAATGATCCAAAGCATACCTCAAAATCTACACAAAAATGGTTCACCGACCACAGAATAAAGGTTTTGCCATCAGTCCCCGACCTAAACCCCAGAGAAGATCTGGGATGTGCTGAAGAGGAGAGTCCACAAGCGTCGACCTGAGAATCTGAAGGATCTGGAGAGATTCTGCATGGAGGAATGGTCTCAGGTCCAGTGCCATGTGTTCACCAACCTCATCACGCATTATAGGAGAAGACTCAGAGCTGTTATCTTGGCAAAGGGAGGCTGCACAAAATATTAAATGAAGGGGTGCCAATAATTGTGGTACATATATTTTTGAGAAAAATAAGAATAAAATTTTTCTTTCAATTATGTTACTTCAGTTAAGGGTTAGATTTTTGTGAATATTTTGAATGAAAGATCATGAGGATAAACAATAAAGAATTTTTTTCGCATTTTGTTTTGCTCATTTTTACTATACGGTGCCAATAATTCTGGAGGGCACTGTAGATGGCACACACAAAATGATGCATACATTTATATTGTCATGCATTAGGAAAACTATATACGTGCACACATACGTATGTAAAATAATTGTAATGTAAATATTGTAATTTTCATATGATCATGTCACATGTATGAGAATATCACTATTAATTATGTGCTCAGTTTAACTAATGTACTCTTGGTAATGACGATATGTTTTTAAAGGGACAGTGTGTAGGATCTGGTGGCATCGAGCAGTATGGCTGCAGATTGCAACAAACTGAATACGCCTCTGCTCACTCCTCCCTCTCCCAGACTGCGGTAACGTGAGCCGCCTCGTTCAGAGGCCATCCGTACTGTAACAACATAATAAACTGTGGCGGTACCAGTTTACCAAGCGCGTCGGAGAACTACACCGGCCTTCAGGTAACATAAAAACACGAAAGCCTCTCTCTACAGCCAGTGGTTGGTTTGTCCGTTCTGGGCTACTGTAGAAACGGTGCAACATGGTGGACTCTGAAGAGGACCAGCTCCCCATGTAGATATGAAGGGCTCATTCTAAGGTAACGCAAATACAGTGATTCTTAGTTTCAAGTGATTATACACCAAAGAAAACAGTGATACTAGTACTGGATTACAATACTCCATTTTTGTTAAAATATCCACAGAAATCATAGACACTGGCCCTTTAAGCAAAGCCCTGACAAATAAATTAAATACTCATTGATGTGTGAAATTAGTTGATTAACAACAGTTAATAGGTTAGTCGTTCTGAAACCAGCGCTTCACACCGTGATTTTCTCCTTGGTGTTGACAGAGGGCTGAGGTTGGGACTTCTCTGGTGCTCGTCTCTGAACCCCAGGAGTGACACTCTGAATGGTGGACAGATGACTCTGTCTTTGTGTGCGGTAGGTATCAATACTGTGAATCACAGACAAAAAACAAAATCAAAATCACAGACATGCGACAGTACCAATCAACTACGCAGGCAAATTTACCAATGTACCCACAAATTGATGATCACGACTGCTCCTTCAAAAGAAAAGCTTAAGAAACAGTAATTAAGGATGAGTGAAAATAATGACAATATATGACACGTCATAGAATTGGACATTTAAAATACGATACCACCTTTACGCAACAGAAAAACATTTTTACATTATGGCAACATAAGACAACTGATGATTGAAGATGGAGAACTCCAAACAGAGTTTGTACAAAGGGCCATGCTGTTATTACCTGTATAGAGGAGCAGACTCTGCAAGAGGGGTGGTGGTCTCTTCTGGAGTCAAGAGCAGAGAGGAAGGATTGGACTCCTGGCTCGCTGCCAGTCGCTGTTGGTGGAATATGGAACATTAAATGTGTTTCCGGGTTCTGAATTAATCAGAGAGCTCCCCTAATGGACAGACCAAGTTATGAATTCATCTTACCAAAGGGGTGATCACAGCCTCTACAGACTTGCTGAGGGGAGAGAGGATGCCGCTGGGAGGAAAGGTCAGCTCATCTCTGTTGCTTTCAAGCTTCTTGCTTGCATCACACTCTTCTTCTTTGGACTCCCCCTCTTCTTCACTCTTCTCCGACTCCATCTTGTCTTTGTCCCCGGGGCAAACGCCAATGCCACTGTCGTGGTCCTCTGCGTCTTCATCGTCCCCCCTCTCCTCCTCCATCCTGCAAGCATATTCCAACACCTCCTCGAACATCTGGTCGATTATTTCAGCCGTGTTGGTCTCATCATGAGAGCCCATCTCAGCGTCTGTGGGAAAACAAAACAAAAATTTCATAAACGTGTGAAGGCACTTTCTGAAACAAAAAAACAAAAAACAGTACTGCAATTTTGACGACAGGTACACGATTGCTGAAGTCCCACACAACTAGGTGTTAAAATTTAAGAAAACTCACAACATTTGGGCACCATTCATCTTCTTTCAGGTTTATACCCGGTCACATTTACTCCCTCAAGTGCACCTGTAAAACGCCAACTGTGTGCTTGTGTCCCCGTATTGGTCTCTCTACTTGACGATGAATATTTCCCAACACACTCGGGCTGAAACATTTTACATTTGCAAAGACACACACTTCTCTAAACAACATCTGTGCATGTTTGCAGGTTGGAAAAGCACATTCAAACCTTTAGTCACCCCGTGATTTTATTTAGAAAAGTATATCCAGTGTACCAGTGGTTTCAGGTCTTACCAACAAACTATTTCACCCATGTGCTCCACTCCTTGTAAGTTGTCCTCAGGAGTTCACACCTGCACCTTCTTACAGTTCTCACCTGACATACTTGTCTCTGCCCTGGACTCCTTGGAGGTATTGGCCTCAGACAGGGTTGAGTCATTGATGAGCTCAGGCTCCAGGATGAAGGTGACTTTCTTTGAGCTCTCTCCTCCCTCCGCCATGTGAGTTCTTTCCCTCAGCCCATCTACAACCCCCTGCCTCCCATCTATTGTATCTCGCTCCATTCGCTCGGTCTCCAAAAGGTGATCCGACACCTGGACTTCCGTCGAACTCGGAGCTCTATCCTTTCCATCAGAGTCTGATGACTCAGCCTGACGTTTTGCTGCATGTTTGATATTTATTTTGAGCTCTGTGTACCCCATCTGTGTTTCTGTCAGAGCCTGAACAACAGCAGCAGCAGGAGACGCCGCCGCTTGTTTCTCGCTGCCACTTCTGTCTGACTCTAGATACACGTTGTCTTCTTCTATACCGACTGTCTGGCTCTCATTTGACTGTTGACGCACATCATCCCTTTGACTACATCCACCTGTGTCTTTCTGGGTTGGTTTTATTATAAAAATATCAACATCCTCTGTATCTGCTCCCTCATGAAGTCCTCCACAGGACTCTATGGTCTCTATGTCTCCGCTTGCATTAGTTTGGGGTTTCACAGAGTCATCTAAACAGCTGTGTGACTCCCCGGGTCTAGGTTTCTCATCTTCCTGCATTTCAGAGGAGCTGGCCGTCTCAGCAGAGACATCATCCAAATAACAGCCACCATCCTGGATGTCAGAGGATTCACTGTGATCTGCAACACAGCCTTGTTTCCCTTTTTCCACTCTGGATGAGTACAACTCCCCTTCCATCTCTTTAACACACACATCTTCCTCCTGTTCTCCAGCTACGATAAACTCTTCCTCGTCTTGAGGATATCTCCACGACCGCAACTCTTCATCTGTTGAAGGCTCAACCCCCTCTTCGCTGTATGAAGAACCATCTCTTTCTTCATATGAAAACGCCTCTTCAGTTACTATGGAAACCTCAACGGTTTCCGTCATGTCTGACTCCTCTTCAAGAGTCGATTCTAGCGAGCCTTGCTCATCACCTGTAGGCAACTCTGACACGTTCTGGTCGCCACTGAAGGGTACTTTAAAAAAACTCTGATCCTCGCTAAAAGACAACTTCAAGACAGTCTGGGACTGTGGTTGTTGTGTCCCTGGCTTCTTTTCCTCATTTCCTTCCTCCTCCCTGACTTCATCACCTTGACGAGGCTTTTGCTCCTTCCATCCAGTTTTCAACTGCCCAACTTCATGAGCGTTGTCAAGCTCTACGGGAGCTTCAGAGTCACTGGGTGCCCTTTCACCTGTTGAAAAAGTAGTCTCACATCTTAATACTAAGCTACCTAAGCTTTATACTTGATATACATTAGAGCAGGCAGTGATTCATATCTATTTGTTTATATGGGTGCTCGGATCAGGATTTTTGGGGCTGATCAGCAGAAACAGTATCAGCCTATCCGAACATGTGGTCTATTTAAAGATATTTCTCTGCGCTGGTTGACAAACGATACAGTTTCTCTCCTCTTTGTGTATGTGTGTCTGCTCGTCACTCACTCTGTTTAGATCAGGGGGTGGCAACCTTTTTGATTTGAAGTATAATTGTTAATCAGTGTGCCATATTAACATGAAGGTCACATTAACTTGAACCATTACACCACATTCCAAATTTAAATCTCCAAGAGATCTGTAATTTTACTCCATCCCATCGACAATGTGCACAGCAACATTTTCCCCCCATAATCGAGAAATTGTAATTATATATGAGAGCACTAACAAGACGGCTGCCTTCCTTATGAAAACATCCACATTTGAGTTGAAATCATTAAAGCTGAAATCATTAAAGCTGTCAACTTTTCACCAATAAACTTAAAGTCTGCAAAGCAGCGAGCCAGTCAGAGAGCGAATAGGGCGGCTCTAAATTTTTTTAATAAAAATGTATTCAAACTACCGTAAATAAAGGCTGCACAAAGGCTGTGAAAGAGGTCATTTTGCATGCATATGAGAGGCCACCTCAGAAGTGTGCCACTTGTTTAGCTACCGTCTGGAATAAGTACGTAATCAAAAAAACTACAATCACAAACAGCATCAATAAATAAACCAGATAGATGATGAAACTATCGCTGCAGATCTCAGCACAGCAGTTCAGACAGGACGTTGGCCTTTAGACTTGGTGGGTATTGATTGACTATTGATCTGATACCGGTGTTCTTTTTTTTTTTATTATTATAAAATGTAAACCTCTATATACTTCGCTGTTGAACCGTTTGGGAACATTACTTTTCTTGTAAAGCAACTTCACATCACTTCTTCTGTGTAGATGACAATGCACCAGCATTGTTTAAAGGTTGTCGTATAAACTTTATATTAAATCGTTCTAGCGGATTTTGTAGAAGTTGTGGAGCTCCAATTTTAGGGACTGTGTTTAATGAGGATCTGGTACATCCCCGAGTAGTGTGGAGTTTTGTATTTACAATCGTCATACTCAAGAGTGCAATAGGCTACAAAGGACTGGAAAAAGTATTGATGAGGCCACAATACTGGTCTTGAAGTCAGTTCAGGACATTCCTACTTCTATTGCTACGGTCTGTCTGCTCTAGTCCTGGTGTGTATTGACCTCATTCTCAACACTATAGAAACAAAATGTTTATTTCATTAATGAGGACGGTATAAGGGAAAGTCCATGTGAAGTCAAAAAGTCTTACCTGTCCCATCTGAAGATTGCTTCTCTACACATGATGTTGAAGCATCAGTGAAGCTGCCATCTTTCATCTCTGCTTCACCATCTATCTGCTGGAAGCAACGATATCAGCACCAGGAAACAAACATAAG
>JACSYO010000734.1:0-117500 GCA_016806645.1 Ophiodon elongatus
CATATATATATATATATATATATATATATATATATACACACACACACACATATATATATATATATATATATATATATACACACACACATATACATATATATATAAATATATATATATATATATACACATACATACATACACACACACACACATAAAATAAAGTATTTTTTCCCTTCATCAACAGGATCTAGGTGAGATTTTTTATTTTCTGGAGCAGATGAGGGTTTTTACGTTGATTTCTTTGACTCGCATGTTGCTCCTTCAAGTCCTGTCTGCATTACATCCTGGTCACCACACAACTGTGGTTCAGCTCCTCCAGAGGGGCATCGAGGGTCTTTGTCATAAAGGTCAACCTGCAGGTCGCCTATCAAGTCGGTCGACACACTGCATGTCTTCATTGCACCACTGTCTATTCCTCTGTGTGGTGCAAAACAGGAACCATGAGATAAACTGTAACCTCACAAATTATTTTTGCTGGAGGGCAGAAGCATAAATATGAATGCAAATACTGTTCCCTTGCCCTCACATGAACAGACAATACACACATGAGCAGCTTACCTTATATCTAGAGCTCCTCTACAGCTCAGCAGGATGCTGATCAGAAGAAATAATTAAAAATACAGATCCAAACTCATCTCCATGAAACTGTTCAGCAACTGTCTGCTTATGCAATGACTATAAAAAGGTGTAAATTATGAGGTTAATATCTTTAGTCGAGGTCACTCGTACATTTTAGAGCAGTTATTCAGAACCCAAGAAACTAGACCTCTCTCCATCGCTTTACAAAATACACACATTTTGTACTTATTTACAGGGAGCTGAGCAAACCATCACACATAAAAGAAATTAAGAGACAGGTCCATTAATAAATAAATAATATATATATATATATATATATATATATATATATATATATATATATATATATATACACACACACACACACACACACACTACTTGACAAGTTTGGTGTTCAGTTTCAAAAACATGCCATTTCAAGTATTACACCAGTTTCTTGTTGGTAAGATGGAAAACAAAATACTAAATGGTGTGCATTTAAATTATACTATGTTATGAAATACTGACTTCCCAGTGATGTACAGTCCACGGGTTATTGAAGTTATCGATAACATGTCGGTTGCACCAAACTGAAACCTTGTAAAAAGGTTAAAAAGTAATATGATGAACAGCAGCTGGTGCAGAAACGTTTCCGTCTATGGAAGCAGCTTTATCTTAAATGGAAAGCAGGAGTTGGGTACTTAAAAAAATCTCAATCTGTTGATGAAGGAAAACCAGAGTTTTACATTTGTTGGGGCCGTTTCACTTTAAATCGTCATAAAAGAAAAACTATTAATAATGCTGAACAGAAACGCCCTGAAATTTCCCACTTTTAAACCCTGATATTAGTGATAAAAGATAATATCTTAGCAGTGCCCCCCACCACCATTAACGGATGTATCCAAGGCAGTCATCATGCACTCAATCCGGGGCTGCGTTATTGTGACAATATTTATTATTCCGACAGTTACAGAGATGTGTTACATTTAGGGAGGTTCAAACTGCAGGTCATCCAATCTAAAATATCACTGGATATATTTATAACTAAGTGTGTAGCGTATTTTTACATTCATTAATGGAAAATCCTAGAAGTCATGATAGTAAAACAAAAAACACACGATCCTTCAAATAATAATAATAATAATAATAATAATAATAATAAACAAGCTTATTCATTTTGCACACAAAACTAACATTCTTTTATTAACATCTCTGTCATCTAAAATAGAGCATCTTAGAAATTAAACAGTGTTTAGTATGAGCCCTCCTAATTAAAAGTGCAGATATGATAAGGGGGCAAGTTTTTCCAGTGCGAAGAATTCTGATAAATGTGGATTTGTGTGTGCGTATGCGCGTGCGTGTGTGTGCGCGTGCACGTTGCCCTCAGGTCCTGAAGAGCAGAGCAGCAGTCACAGCTGTTAGAGCCACAGCAGCAACAGGCCCCCAGATCAACCACAGCTTCTGAAACAAGCGGCGACACAGAAACATGAGCCACACCACATTAAAAAAAAACAAAAAAAAACAAAAAAAACACCACCACCATCATCGTCGTCGTCATCGTCATCATCATGGGATCGCCAAAGCTTTGACAGAAGGAGCTTGCCATTGAAACCAATGCAGTGCACAGAGAAAAGGCAAGTTTAACAATAATAAATAAATAACAGTTCTTTCAGATAAAGAGAAGCTCATCTAAGCCAACAGGGGGAAACAGTTGTTAAGCATTAGCCGTCCAGACAAGACAAACAGATGTCAGATGTTGGAACTGAATGATTAGTGAGGTTAGAGTCTCTGAGACGACCCCCCCCCCCCCTCGAGGAAGGCATTCTGGGGGAAATAAGTCATGCAATTGATCTGAAAAGACACGGGTGAGAATGAAAGATGTCGGCCGATGTGACAGGAGTAACGTGTACCTTTCTACCACAATGCGCTGAAGCACCAATACAGCACAACCAGGATAAGGCCGACGACTACGGCTTGAACGGGCAGCATTGGGGACGTCTACAGAAGGGAAGGGATATTACAGTGATCAACTACAGCGGGATATACTTTTAGTCGGGGCGTGGCTTTATTAATAAACCCCTCAGTCAGCAATTGGTGTTTACACAAATCTCAAAGTGACACACGGCTGTCAACGTCTGGAAGCAACAGTAGAAGACAGTGGATGAGTCGAGGGGAGCAGGTGTGCTGCTGCGATATATATTAAAAAAGATAATATATATACATATTTTGTGAATCTTACTAAAACAAGATAAAACAAATCTACAGCAAAGCTCATGCTTCTAAAAAAACAAATAAACTGTTTGCCTCTTATGCAAAGCTGTGGTGCCATTTTATTTATTTTAAAACATAATTGCAGATCATTATAAATGATGTCCTTCAATTCTATATAAATAAGTGTTTGTTAGTGTGTGATGGACCAGCACTCACCTTTGTCCCCTTCTCCTTTAGTTCCTCCATGTTGGCTTTGCACTCCTCAAACTCGTCTGCGAGCGACTGCTTTTCCTGCTCGGTCTTCTCGTACTTCTCCTTTAGCTCCGACAGCTCCGCCTTCGCTTCCTCGTACTGCATGAAGCAAATCGTTATTTTCAACTCGATGTGCTTTACATTTAAATTAAATAAACACGAGGTATATGCAACAAATTGAGGTAACAACAAAGAAAAGAAAAGATATTTATCCTTACACCTGAAACCGACACACGCACCTACTTGGTGCTCAAACACAGTCTAAGTTGGCGGACAATATTTTTCCTCATGTTTAATTTTTTTTTTTTTTTATGTGAAGATGTCTGTTGTATTTCCCACCCAGGGAATGTTTTTTGTTGTTGCCGTTTACGTTCCCTATGATGCAAATTTAAAAAGAAAATGCACGACAGGAATGTACTCCTGCTTTTGTTTTGTTGGTCATGTGTTCGTTGTGTAGCAGATGGGCGACCACTGAATTTGCATAATTACAATAAATTATCTCCACACACACACACACACACACACACACACACACACACACACACACACACACACCACGGAGCGAGATTAAAACAGCAACGACAACGTAAAATAATTTAATAATAAAAAAAGGTGCATGATGTCGAGTATGGCCGATAGATTTAAGGTGGCGACGGTTCCTCTTCTGCCCTCTAACAGACGAGCAAACGGCACCGCGAGAGCACTCGGGTTCCTCGGGTTCCTCGGGTTCCACACTGGGATGAAAGACTTGTGGTTAACGATGGTTTCACCTCCGCTCACCACCTGCTATTCAACGGTGCCCCCCCCCCCCTCCCTCCCTCGTGACTCACCCATTCCCACCCAGCCTGCTCAACCTGACTGGGAGCACGAGGCAGAGCGTCACTGCCCACTGACAGGCTGATTGGACGCTTTCAAATTTCCCAGAATTTTTTTTGTTTGAACAGATAAGCTTCACCGTCGCCTCAAGGGAGTTTTAGTTAGTTAGATTTATCATCCGGGAGCCATAGAGAGCTGAAGGAGTGAGTCCTCCAACCCAGAAATGAGTTAGCATTTTTGCACTGAATGGGTTTTAGTATGTGGTTGACAGGCTTTTAATGTCTTGTTCTACGAAATAAAACACGTCAGTGAATACCACACTCGTTAATTTTGAAGCTTTCAGGAGTCATGTGGAGGGTGTTGCCAACAAGCAGCTAAATGAGACTACAAAACGCCCTCACACCGACTGATCCGCCGTCACAGACTCGCTGTGCTCATACCCGCGCTCATGTGACTGTGGTTCAGTTTATTAGTTCATATGTTCACGCTTAAAAAAAAATAATGTACATGTGTTCATTTGTGACGATTGTCTTGTCGAACAAAACGTGTAAGAGTCACGAACTTGTGTTTGCCACAGAGCTTATTTTCTGCAATAATCCAAAAATCGAATGGGGAAAGAAAAATAAGCTTTTTTTGTCGAGGGAACCAGTGATGCCCACTTCCTGGATGGCCTCCAAAAATACATCCTCCCTGCAGCGCTCCATTAGAGGAAGCCATTAAGGCAGTCCTGTGTCCATGGATGGGTAACTCCATCATTGAAAAAAGAAAATCACAGAATGCGATGAGTTCGGGGTCTGTATTTATCAGTCGCCTCAAAATAAAAGATCAGTCCTAACTGGGCACAAATTCTCAGGGCACACATACTTAGTCCTACTGTTGGGCATCAGAGAGAAAAGCTGGAGGAAGTCATCCTTTGTTCTGGTGACATTTTAACTGATTGTGAGGTGGGCTGCAATATCAAAACTACTTATACAGGCAAATAAATACCTAAAGCCACACATGACACCACATGTCCAGTTAAATAAGCAGCCAGTGGCCCAGCTGGACAGGTTGGGGATCAGGGCCTGCGTTTATCAAGTCAGTCCTAAATGGAGCTGCACATAAGCCTGTTTGGTGCTACTTTTATGGATTGGAGTAGTGAGAAACGTCACCTTTAGCCCCTTGCTCCTACACGAGGAACCAAAAGGTGATGAACTCCTTGTTGAGTGTGCATGTAGGACGCTTCATAAACACTGTAACACCTAGTAAACACCGGCCTTGTGAAGCAGCAGGACACTGGATCTATTCAGCCGCGGTGCTGCTGTGCACTCAAAGACTGTTTTGAAATATCTCACAGATTTATATACAATAATTTACTTGTGTGTGTGCGTGCGTGCGTAGACTTGAAGCTTTCTGGGCAGTGACTAGTGCAGTCAATGTAAACAGCTGCACGGGTCACAACATCTGTTAGATCACTCACAGGATTGAAACCTGTGCGTAGACAATGTGTGACTGTCCGGTCTGAGGGTAGAAGTATTCTTAGCCACAGAGATAATGATCAGTGATTCTGAGAAGTCCAAAATTTTTGTGTTTTTGTCGGGTCTTTTGAGGACGTACCTCTTGCTGCAGTGCCTTGCTGTGGGTGTCTGCTTCCTCCAGCTGGGTTTGCAGCTTGCTGCTGTCCTGCTGGTGCTGGAGCTGCAGGGCGGCCAGCCTCTTCTCCAGCTCCTGCTGGGACCTCTCCAGGGCTTTGAGGCTGTCGCTCAGCTCCGCATTCTGGGCACGTGAACTACCGGAAACAAGACAACACGGAGTTCAATTCGTGGGGGGATCACACGGAGAAGGGCGTGTGGTAGTCTGTGTAGCAGAACATGTCGGAGCAGAGTCAAGCAAATGAGACAGAGAGCACGGAGGTGGGAGGTGGGGGTGGGTGGTGAAGCTGAGCTCTTGGTGCACTGACCTGGCAAGCTCCTTCTCCAGCTGCTGCTGTCTCTGCAGCGCTGCCTCTTTCTCGGAGCGCAGAGCCGCACAGTCGCTCTGCAGGTTGCCCTTGTCTTTCTGGTGGGTCTTGAGGAGTTCCTCCCTCTCGGACCGGAGGGAGGCACACTCGTTCTGAAGGCCGCTCATCTCCTTCAGGTGCTGACTCGCGGCGTCTTGCTTTTCGGATCGCAGGACGGAACACACCTTCTGGAGGCCGTTACACTCCACCTGCATGGACTGCAGCTCGCTGGCTGTGAAAATAAAAAAGCTTTTATGTAACATTCTTGGAGCAGATGCTCTTTTCTTAATTAGCCGCGAGATTAAGTCAAAATATGTAGAAAACACATTTTCCGTGTGCTTGGACAGACATTTGAGTCTCAACAAAAGAGCCACATTTCAAAAACACGAGGATGCTAATATTGCCATATCTTTGTATCACTGTGTATTTGCACCTTGTATTTCTGCAGTTTTCTGCCACTGCTTGCTCTGCTGCTGAAGGTCACGCTGAAGGTCGTCAATCTCTTGCTCGTATTTGTTGGCAGCCTGACGCCATTTGTCCAGATCCTTGGAGACGGTCGCCAGGTTAGCCTGGGCGGCAGTGGCGTCGCGGTCCCGCTCAGCGGCGGCTGCCTCCAGGGCGCGTTTCAACGCCTTCACCTCGTCACGTGCATCGTGCAGGTCGTCGCACGAACCGGCGGCGAGGTCCAGCTGCTCTCGGATAATGCTCGTTTCATCTTGGAGCTGCCGCAGCTGGCCTGTCGAAGCCACGGAGGGCGTTTAGATTAGCTAGAACATTTTCAGGAGGACAGACCGAACGTTCCAATCTCCCCCCCAAAAAAACACAAACATGTACCTTGAAGATTTTTTATCTGTTTTGCGGACTCATCAGCTTGTTGCTTATTTTCTTTTCTCTCGTCCTGCAGGATACCTACAAAAGATGACTGCAGTTATTTCCTGCATTTCTAAGTCTTTGTGTGTGTGTGTGTGTGTGTGTGTGTGTGTGTGTGTGTGTGTGTGTGTGTGTGTGTGTGTGTGTGTGTGTGTGTACAGTACAAAGTGAAATAAATGGTATCCAACATCAAAGATTAGCATTTGTACCTTGTAGCTCCATGCATTTGTGCTTCTCAGTATTAGCTAGCTCCTGGGCTTGTCCGAGTTCATCATTCAAGCGCTGGATCATTTTCTCCGAGTCACCAGACGACCCCATGTTTGACCTGGTCAAGTCTTCTGATAATGAAATACAGAACAAACAAAAACATTACATGATCCAGATTAGATGCTTCTTTCTCCCAACGTGAGAGCTCTCTAGCTGGAGGAGCAGAGATGTGCGTCTTCCTGCAGAGTCACTGGAGCGCATACAGAGACATTAGGAAGTAAAGCTTAAACCACGATGATACATCAGGCAGGAATGACGACAATTCACGACTATAAAAATAGACGGATAACTCAAAGTTCCACCACAGTAACTCTGCTTCAGTCTCAAATATTTAACCAGGGCTGACGTACTCGATGATTTCCCAAGATATTAAAATGGGACTAT
Source organism: Ophiodon elongatus (assembly GCA_016806645.1). Taxonomy (NCBI): domain Eukaryota; kingdom Metazoa; phylum Chordata; class Actinopteri; order Perciformes; family Hexagrammidae; genus Ophiodon; species Ophiodon elongatus. The sequence goes on from JACSYO010000734.1 coordinate 7,337, forward strand.
TACATAAACTAATTGCTCACCCAGAAATAGACAACTGCATTATCTGTGTTTTAAAAAAAAAAAATGATATCAAGCTTTCATTCCAAATTGTCCATTAACCCGGCAACAAAGAAGTCTCTGGCACATCTATGCCGCTTTGTGAACACTAAGTTACTGTAAACAATACACAAAGGCTAACGTTGTCATGGGTCTGTTTTGTTTCCCCCAGAAGTGGAAACAAGCTCCACAAATACTCGGGCTTTGCAATTCCCAGTGAATATCTTGATCCCCTAATCTGCCATGGCTAGGAAAAGAGATGACCTCATCTCAGGCCGAGCGATTGGCAGAGTTGGGACAGGTCAAGCATGTGCACCATAAATGGACACATCGTCGGTGGGCCGACGCTGCCGCGAAATGCTGCATCTGTCGCGACGTGATGATTTCATCGCGCCTGGCTCACACGGCCGCACGAACGTCCCGTTAACGGACGACACGTGCTTTGATAAATGTCCCCTGAGATGAGAGGGGTATGAAGCGACTTGCTGGAGGCTGGTGGCACCCTCTGACTTCGGGCACATGACCACGCCGCTGTGTGCCAGACAAAGGATGGGCGTGGGGCGGCGCTCTGTCCACCATGTGTGCATGAGGTCGTGTGTTCCCTCATGCATGCATATGTATGAGAGAGAGAGTCGGAATGCGAGTGGGCTTCCTGTGCTTGGGGGTTTTGTGTGAACGATGTCTGGAGACATTTCAGATTTGTTATCTTTAGCAGCATCAGCTATTATGGCCTTTATGTGTTAGTGTCATAGAGTAATGATGGGATTAGCCTGTGTGTAAAAATACCTCTCTGACTAGTTGAGCATCGCATGGTCTCAAGTGACGACAGTGGGGGGGAAAAAAAAATGTAGGAGAAAGTCTTTTTTTAGCTCTAGTGCTGAGGGCTAAAGCCATCACGGTCCATCTTTCCTCGATGTCGATTTGCTTCCCAATGAATGTGACAGCGTCCTCAAACTGAATCGGAGGGTTAGCTCTGCCCGGACTGAATGTCTACAGTGTTCAAGCGGGGTTTCTATAAAACTGAAGCTCAAACTGCCAGGGGTGATGTGAATATACAGCCGCAAACTGTGCCGTACGTGATTCAAAGTGAGAAGTGCCCTTATCAGTCCGTGGAGACTGAGATGCTGTTGTCGCGAGGACACTGTTTGCTTTGTGCTTGCCTATATGCTGTGCAGTGTAGCGTCACAAATTCATCCGTCATGCAAAATTAATTCGCTCGCTAACTATGCTCGCACATTCTCTCATGAAGGTCGCCGTTGATTTTTACGCTCTCTGTATTGCGATGGCTTTTTAATAAGTCACCCTAAAAACGGCACAAACATGCCGTCAGCGAATGTGCGCTCTCCGTCTTCTAATAACATGTTGACACTTGAGAAAAATCAGCCTCTTAAAAACAAGGCCACCTACATCACTGTAAGCTCTGAAGCAAAGCAGACACTCTTCCTAACTGTGACTCATGCCTTTTCTCTCGCTCCACATCGTCAGTTAGTGAGATGTGGTGTGATGTGTCAGGTAAGAGCCGAGTCATTCGGGAAAGAACACAGCTGGGTTACCTTTGATGACCGAGACGTTATTCATGGGCTCACTCAGCTCTTTCTCATCCATTTGCTTATCTGTGAAGAAAAAGAAAACACACACATTTATATTTTTAAAAAAAAAAATTATAGATAAAGATAGACAGATAGATAGATAGATAGATAGATAGATAGATAGATATCTCATGTCAACAAACAAATGGATATAATTCTCAAAATCAAGAGTTAATGGTGATAAATAAAATATATCTTGATGAAACATGTTAACTAAATTATTAAAGCTATTGCTGCTGCTGTTGTTTTGGTTAAGGATTTGAGTATTTTCTAAAGGTAAACACAAAAATGCATGCTCATCTATGAACACACATCAAGTACTTTCAAAAGAGGGCAGCTGCATGAGTGCCGAGACATTTTCCTTTGGCGGTCTAAGTCACAGAAAATGTACTAATAATTACAAAAAATGTGAAAAAGGTCAAGAATAAAACCCATCAGAGTATATTACCTCAAGGTGATCCAGGAGCTTCGGTACTCTGTGTGCTGAGGCTAAAGCAATCCCTGGCATGAAGAACTCTCCTCCAACTATCAGGTTTTTCTCAGATGCAAAATGGACCAGTCCAAGCAGGGAGGCAGGGGGGGGAGGACACGGAGGGGATGACAGACGGCGTGTGGCAGACCTCCCTGTTATTGTTGGACTGAAGCCAGTGAAGACAAAGAAATGGTTGAAATAATTGAACAAATACTTAAAGTGTGGTTACAAAATCTACACAAGAGTTAAGTTTGATGAAAGTCATCAAAAACACGTACCCCAGCCCCCCTTTATTGTGTGGCTGAAGTCTCCCAGCCCCTCCACACTAGGTCATGCATCCGAGAGGGGCATGTCGGAAGCTGCAGCTGCACAGACAGTGACACAGAGAGGTTTTGTTCAGGGAGCCGGGCTGATCTCTGACCAGTTGGTATTGATGTGTCTACAGGACACAGAATAGGGAAGGCCAGCGTGGTGGTGCATGTCCTACATGTGCTGCATCCACCTCCTCTTCCATTTTACCCCACAGGCCTTTTAAATTCATGAATTATTAGCCTTAAGTGTGAGATCTGCGCGTCATCCTGAGGGGAAAAAAATTGTGCTGCGACAAACTGTATGTATTGTTCAGCTAATCTGCATCGAACCGGACAATAAAATACCTCAGTGCGCCTCCTCGGAATGCTTTCAAGTGTTTGAGAGGCTCAGGTGAAATCAAGATAATGAAAGAAAAGCAGTGGCCTAAATGGAAAAGGCTTTCGACATGTAAGCAAATAAATGTTTCCCCCTCTGGTCAAAAGCTTTTCATAACTTCCTAAATTCCTTGAATAATACATGAAGTCCACACACAGACATGATTGTGATAAAAACAAGGAGGGGTGTCACGGTTGAGAGTACATTTTGACTTAATTCATGTCATCATACACAAGCATGCCAACTTCCAAGAGAAACAGATTTACTGTTGTGGCCTAACCTCAGTTCACGTTATTCAAAGGCTGCATGAGTCCATATATATCAGGAATGGTGACATTATGCGTCATACGAGTATGACGCATAATGGCCACAGGCTCATCGGTGCAAGTATGAACAGCTCTCGTGTCAACTGTTTTGTCGGGATCAGTCGATATAATAACCGAAAGCTGCACCCAACTCAAAAAGTGCAACCCAGTCAGTGTTAAGAGACCGTCACCCAGCCAGCTGTCAAAGTGTAAACTACAGCCGACGGTACATTAAATGTCCACATTAACAACCTGCAGGTTGAGTGAGGACACGAAGAAGCTGCCTCTACAGTTTGCAGCTTTCCTACTTGCAGCTACACGCCAACAATTAGCTTAACTAGATAATCAGTTGTTGGACACGGCCGGCTATATAGGATATATATTTATATCCTATATAGTAAAACAATAACCAGGGACAGGTCCTTCATGGGTATTTTAATTTTCTGTGGCCATATTCCAGAGAGACCTCAACCTTGGTTGGTTGGGCAAGCTAGCGATCAAGTAAAGGTTTATGATCTAATGTTGCAAATCATTGACAAATGTCAGTCAATAATCAAACTTTGCAACCTTCGACTTTATTCTCAGTGAAGTTATAATCTTTACTAACTGTGTCCACAAGGATGTCCTTTTCCTCCTGGGAACTAAATGGCCAATGGGGGATTAAGGCTCTTTAGAGAGCATGCAGTGTTCTCCACACAGACAAGTGAAAGGTAAACCCACACAAACCAGTTTTAGAGGTGAAAGATTCACCAAACTTGACTAACCTGAAGCTCAGCAGCAAAACTACTTTATGGCAAAATGTGTGGTAATCGATGTGATCTTAAATTGCTTAACTAGTGCCCTCTGACCACACGCTTCAAGAGCCACAATGCCAAATTCCAAGGATGTTGTCCTACATGCTTTTTATCAGTCAACAGCACCCTGGACTCGTACCAAATGCAATTAAAACAATGTGCTCCTTGCCCCAGCATTAATATGAATATATTTATCAAAAGGCACCTAGTAGTTGTGATGAAAGGAAGTACAGTCTACATTCAGCCGCCAGTTTATCGGGTACACCCAGCTGAACATAATGCAGTTTAATAAAACAGGATGTAATCCTGCCTTTGTGAGGGTTATAACTTTCAGCTTTTATTTGAGTGTTTTAGAGACGAGTTGATTTAACTTTATGACCATTTTGGGAGATTAAAACCTTGATAAAAAAAGAAGGATTTATTGCAGGGCTCTTTGATTAGACTGCATTCATTTTTATCTGGCTGAACCTTATTAACTGTCACGTCGGTGTATAATGTTATTCATGCAACACTATATGGCCGGCTATGGAAATATTGTCTTGGGGGAAGAGAGTTAAAGTCAAGTCATTTTTGTGATGGTCATCAACTGGAAAGCAGAGTTGTTCTTAACTTAAGCAAGTTTATACTCAACTGTATAACAACTTTTAGTGACTTTAAGTATGTTTTACCTGTAATGGTATATAACATAGAGTAAGTAAACTAACTTAAAGTCAACTAGCATTTGTTTGACATTATAATCTTGAAATAAAGTTAGATACTAATGTTAGTTTAGTTAATGTTAGTTTAGTTAATGTTAGTTTAGCTACCCAACGTTAAATTATTGATATTTCAAGTTACAGGTGTCCAAACAATTGTTTTATATATTTAAACTGTTGTAATTTACCACCAAACAACTCCAACATAGTGAGGTTACTGTTAATTGGCTCTAATGATGGCCAACTTCTCCTGAACTACTTTAATTTAGAGCTAATTGCAAATGGGTTTTAGCTGATATTATCTTAAATTAATGTTCATTTAGTTGATGCTAGTTAAGTCAATGCTAGTTTAGCTACCAAACGTCAAATAGGTTAACTGATATTCCCCTTATTTAATATTAAGTTACAAGGTTAAATGTGTCCAAACATTTGTATAATATATTTAAACTGCTGTAACTTACCAAACAACTCCAACACAGTGAGTTTACTGTTAATTAGCTTTAATGACGCCTAACTTCTCTCAAATTAATCAATTCTAGAGCCAACTAACTGCGAACCATCCAGGTTTCATCTGATATTATCTTAAATTAGTTACATTCTCAACACAATCCTACTTTGCACGGCTCAACGTGATGCTGAAGAGTCTCACAAACCCCACAACCTTAAAAACAGCGTGCTCATCCTTCAAGTGGAAAACCTCTCTTGGAAAAAAAGAGAAAAGAAGAAATTGCCTAATCAGGTGGGTGTCGCCCTACAGGCCGCGCGGTACGTGTGGGGCTGAACCAGAAGTGAGACTCTTCTCTCGGTGGAAACATCTCCACCGAGCGGGTTTCCGTTATTTAACTCCGGCGACCAGATGTGCGACCAGTAACTTTAGCTCGTGTCGGTTTACCTTCTTTGCGTTTCGTCACTCTTTGATCTCGAGTGCTGTTGTTTGGTTTTTTTTTAGTTGTTTTGTTGCTCCTGCACCTCGATGACTTCCTCTATCTCAGCCTGGATTTGGAGTGAGAGATTTTGGCTTCCCGAAAATGTTACATGGGCGGATCTGGAGCGACCCCCACCTGGTGTGGAGTATCCCCGAATCAGGCACCTTCTTTACGCGCTGCCTCTGGCCGTCATTGTCTTCCTACTCAGACTGCTTTTTGAAAGGTACGCTTGTCTTTATTTGTGGGTTTTTTTTTTTTTTGGGTGAAGCTTTTTTCTTTTTTTTCTTCTTTTTTTTCATTTGGATGCGTGCTCCGTGTGCGTGCACAGTTGAGGGATTCAGCCTATGTGGCAACTGTTGCTCCCAACACACACACACACACACAAAGAAAGAGAGTGGAAAAACAGCTCCCAAACCCTTTGCAATAAGCTTAATACGTGACTCATTCTTTATGCACGCAATCTCTCTTGACACTGAAGAAGAACCGACTCTCCGCCGGCTTCACCAACACAACAAGGCTGCTGCACGTTTAAATAACATGCAGTTAGTTGCTATACAATTAGGAAAAAAACTCATTTTTTTCAACAATTTGACTCCATAGCTGGGACTGCTTCAGCTCCTTTCCCTCCATGTGACAGATAATTATAGGCTTATTCTCGCCTGGTTGTTGGTTTTGCCTTCAGCCTCTTATTAATGGTGTCAGCATTCCTTTGAGGTGATGACACACGGAGCCTCCACTGGCTTGAAACACATGTTTACCTTGCTCAGCAAGATGGTTGAGTTGTAATAAAGATTCAAACTAGGCTCCCCTTACATCCACGATGCGGTTTAATTTGTTCTGTGATCACTGGAAACTGAGCCTGGCTTATGTGCTTTTAACTCTCCAATGAAAGGGCTCAGTCTGTATTCCATTTCCACACTAGGTTTTTTGCCAGATAAGTCGGGTGTTATATTTTTGAGACTTGCTGGGCATGTGACACACATCAGTGTTGTGGTTCGAGGCCTCCCTCCCTCTCCCATCCCTCCCGTCTCCCATATCCTCACATGACAGAGGTCATCACGCTCTGTTTAGACTAGGTGCCACATTCCCCAGGGTCCCCTCCCAGCGCTTGTCTTAGACTCTGTTGTGCTCTCCCTCCCCCTCCCCCCTCCCTTCCTCCTCCCTCCCCCCTGTAAGACAAAGTCAAACATTACTTTGTGAGCAAACTGCACACTCGAGTCTGAGTCAATGAACCTAACTGCAACATGCTTAACTTATCTCCCTGATTTTTCTCCTTGTCTGTACGTCTCTCTCTGAATACCCCACCACATCTGTGTCACCCGCATCCCTACCCCCACACTCTCCCCCTCCCTCTCTTTTTGTTGCCTCTGTCTCTGTGTATACAGGCTAGTGGCCAAGCCCTGTGCCCATATACTTCAGATTCAGGCGGGAGTGCCTCGGCAGGCTCAGCCCAATGCCGCCCTGGAGAAAGTGTATCAGTCCAAATCGGTACATATTAAGTCCATTAAATGTTCCTCGACACGCCCGGAAGACATCGACGCCGGCGTAACGATACGTTCAGTGAATAGTTCACCTCTTGTTGTCCTCCTCAGAGTCCAGACACGAGGCAACTGGAGGGACTCTCCAAGCAGCTGGACTGGGATGAACGGAAAATACAGAGGTGGTTTCGGGTCCGTCGGAACCAAGACAGGCCCAGCATGCAGAAAAAGTTCTGCGAGAGCATGTGAGTTCCCGCTTACCTGCCGTGTAGTTTGCTCTCGTGTACCTTAGATTTCGTGCAGACTTGTGTTTTTTTTCGAGAAGAGAACAAGTTGCATTGCTCCCGTTTCCTTTTCTTTCACCTCAGGTGGCGATTAACCTTCTACCTGGGGATTTTCATTTATGGCGTTCGACATTTATGGGTGGTGAGTTGAATGAGCAGACCGATACCGTTGTATTGAAGTGCTGCATAATAATACTACTAATAATATGTGTTTAAATGGCACCTTTCAAACACAATGTTACAAAGTTCTTTGGAATAAAAACATGATTTAAAGTGATCAAGATCAGGATATAAGCGAGATTAAATGATTAAAATAGTGACAACAATATACAGATAAACGTTTGAAGGAAGATACTGTTGCATTGAAGTGTTGCATAATAATAATATTTTTTATTTCATAGCACCAATAATATATAAGCAAAATAAAATCATTTAAATAGAGACAACAATATGCCATCTGTTAAGAAAAAGACAATAGATACAAGTAAGTCTTAAAAAGAGAATTAAAGGGAAGATACTGATACTGTTGCATTGAAGTGTTGCATTATAATATTATTCATACAGTGTCTTTCAAGAAACAACGTTAAAAAAGGTGATAAAAGTGATTTAAGATCAAGATATAAGCAAAATAAAATCATTAAAATAGAGACAACGATGGTAAATAAAATCTATTTGATAGAAGTGAGTCGATGGTTCCACAACTTTCCACAACACTATTTTTGGTGATGTAATAATATGAACATTTCATCTGTTTCTGTCAAGTCGCCTTGGACGTGGGACACCAGAAAGTGTTGGCACAACTACCCTTTTCAGGTGAATATTTGTTTACATTGTTTTATTAACTGCATTGTCCATCATATCCAGCTGCTTTTTATTCCGTCTCCGATCTGTTCAGCCCGAGTATTGTTGGCTTCATGTTTTCATGTTTCCCTCCAACAGCATCAGAGCTCTGAGCAGTTCATCCACTACGCGGCCGAGCTCTCGTTCTACTGGTCTCTGATGTTTTCCCAGTTCATAGACGTTAAACGCAAGGTGAGTAAACGGCGCGTGACCTTTCCTAAATCCGCCTCTTCGCGTCAGATTGCCGGTGTTTAAGAATGGACTTATTGTAACGCGGAACGGGTTAGACGGTAAAACCTCGCAGCGCTGCTCATGTATAGGTTCAGCCCGTCATCCCGGTATTTACACAAGTCCTTCAGTTGGTGACACAAGTTAACTGACGCACAATCACCGGCATTGAGACTTCCTTTCATCTCATTGTTCACATTTAGCTGCAGATGTTCGTTTTGGTTTTTTTTACGGCCTTTTTTAAAATGACAGCGCATCCCGTTCACCTCTTCTCTGTCGTCTCTCTCCTCGTCCCACCGACGACAGGACTTCATCATCATGCTCGTCCACCATCTGGCCACCATATTCCTCATCACAGTCTCCTACGCTAACAACATGCTGCGGGTGGGCACTCTGGTCATGTGCGTGCACGACGCATCCGACATCTTCCTCGAGGTAAAGGACTCAAATGTTATTTTAAATTTTGTTTTGCCCACCGGTTCTGAAGCCGATCCGATTGGGCTCCTTGAGGGGTTGGGGGGAGTGGGGGGTTAAACTCGGCAACGACACACATTGTTTCTGCAACATGACGGCGAACACAAATATGCGAACACACAAGCAGGCGGAGGTGATACCAAGCTACTTGCACGACCTGTCTGACGTAACACAACACACATTTCTTATGAGCGCCACAATGACAGTGTCACCGGAATGAAGCAGAACAAGTTTGGGTTGTCCTCGACCAAATATATTCTCAGTAGACTTACACAGGTGGAATTATTATCGACTAATCTGCTCGCTGATTTGATCGACAGATCTGGAAAACTTGGGTTTTCTCCTCAAAGAATCGCACAAAAGCACCACTTTTAAATCTTGTATTCACCAGAGATGTGTTCTGAAAGAAAGCATTAAAAACAACTCGAGAGATCGTACTCAACTAAGACCAACTCAACTAATCCACTGAAAATAAAAAGTAGCTGTTAAAGCAGACTAGCAGAGCTACTACTACTTCTTTCAGTAGCATTCTTTTTCAGTGACACACTTCCTGGAGATGCTGGTGTGTGATATTTTAATACTGTGAATCATTTAATTCCTTGTTTATTCCTCCAGGCCGCCAAGCTGGCCAACTATGCCAAGTACCAGAGGCTGTGCGACGGCCTGTTTGTGGTGTTCAGCATAAGCTTCTTTATCACTCGACTCGTCGTCTATCCTTTCTGGTGAGTCAAATGAGAGCTTATTTACAAATCAAATGGCAGTCTTTTGCCTACTTGTCACATGTTTTAACTATCGGAGACCATTTTATACTTTAAATCCGGTCCTTAATGAGCCAAAATAATATAACGAGAGCTCCGTTGACCTCTCTCTCTCTCTGTGTGTGTGTGTGTGTGTGTGTGTGTGTGTGTGTGTGTGTGTGTGTGTGTGTGTGTGTGTGTGTGTGTGTGTGTGTGTGTGTGTGTGTGTGTGTGTGTGTGTGTGTGTGTGTGTGTGTGTGTTGCAGGGTTGTTTACAGCGTTCTGATTGAGAGCTGGGAGATCGTTGGGCCGTACCAGTCCTGGTGGTTGCTCAATGGGTTGCTGTTGGTGCTGCAGACTCTTCACGTCATCTGGTTCTACCTCATCACTCGCATCGCTATCAAAGCCATATTCAAGGGAAAGGTCAGTGCGGCTGTGCGTTTTTTTGTGTGGCACAGGTTTTATTTTTATTTATTTTTTAGCCACGCTAGCGGCAATCGTTTCATGGATGGCAACGTCGGGTCGGACTGAAATAGCTCAACAAAATAATATATATTATAATATATTGATATTAAATTAATGGTCCCCGGCAGGATTGACTGCTACCAAGTTTGGTGAGCTCTGACGTCTCCTCTGGCGCCGCCATGAGGCGTCTCTGTGTTTTTAGTAAAACGTCTCGACAGCAGTTGGATGATCTTTATGAACACATTCCGTATCCACTTGCAGACTCTGTAAGATCTTAGCATCTGAAGAGTTCCTGGTTTCATTTTGTAGTCCGAGCAGTATCAACCAATCAGGTTGGAGCAGGCTTTTGGATGAATGCAGGTAAAACGGTCCGTGTGGAGAGCAAAAAGAAGAAGAACGCATTACCCCAAATGTAATCCCCGGGAACCCAGCGGCTATCGTCCGACGGTGATTTGGCTTTTCGTTGGTTTAAAATGAGCTTGTTCAACAATCGGGTCGTACGCTTCGTCTCTCGACTCCAGTCTCGCTTCTGGGTTTGCTAATTGGAGTGTAAACAACGAGGAGTGCACAGAGAAGGAAGACTTGTCCCGGATATCTGCTTGCTACACCGGAACCCAAGAAATATAACCCCTTCGTCCCCCAGAGGCGTATGATGGGTTAAAAGATTGACTTCCACTAAATTTGGCTCATGTTGCCCGTGTTCCCTTCAGCAGAAAATCTTAATAACTTTAGTGATCCTTCGTCTTTCCATTGTGCGCGATCATGAGGTCAATTTAAATTCATCCAAGACTTTGGTTCAGCACTAGGTACCTGTCAAACCAATGACATTCCCAACAGCCTCATCTGTACTTTGTGTTAAATATATAAATGACAGAGCTGCTGGCTCTAAACTCTTCAGTATTCCAGTCGATAGTAAAACTTGTTTTTCATTGTGCAGGTGGCAAAAGACGACCGCAGCGACGTCGAGAGCAGCTCGGACGAGGAGATTTATTCCAGTTCCAGCAAAAATCCCAGTCAGACCCTCAAACCAAAGGACATCAGTCACACTGGCAACCTTAACGGAGAAGCTCACGACCATTGAGCACCATGAAGGGGGGCGACGTGTACCTCCAGTGTGGCTTTTATTCACCTGCTGCGTGCCTGCGTGACCCACCTTGTCACTTTGACCTCCTGGGAAATGACACAAAACTGAGTCGTGGAAACGGAGAGTGGACTTGGATACAGGGGGGAAGCCCCTCTGTGTGGAATAAAGACCGTCTTACTGAGTCGGGTTTACACTGTGTGAGGTTTACACCTGCTTTTTGCTTACAGGAGGAGACGGAGAAGTAAGTAAGTAAGTGAGTGCTTTAGTGAGTGAGTGAATGAGTGTGTGTGTGTGTGTGTGTGTGTGTGTGTGTGTGTGTTAGAAGTTAGAAATTGAAACGGACCATGTCAACACTGCTATTGTTAAAAACGCATTTTCTACATGTAAATACATTTTATTTGTGAAATTGGTAATATATTTACAGCTGTACAACAAATCACTGCAATCTGCCTTAAACCGCTTACTGTCCCGTAAGCCAATCATCTATTAAGATGCCAAAGATTTCTTAATAAAACATTATTGTACCAAATTCAGCAAAGGATTGTGAAGGATTTTTATTATTGCAATATATATGTGCGACTGACAATTATTTTAATCATCGGTATGTCTACCTGATTATTTCTGGTTTGATCTGGAAAATAAAGCAAAAAAAAGTGCTGTTTCTTCAAGGTGAACTTATCATGTTTCTTGTTTGTCAGATAAGCAGTCCAAACTTCAATAGATTTAAAATATTCAACATAATGTCAAGAAAAGCAAAAGAAAACTTGGAAGCTGGAATTAGTGAATGCGTATTTTTTCCTTGAAATATGACTTAAAAGTAGTTTGATGATTAATTGTTTATTTTTTCTGTTAAGTGCTTAATCCACCAATCATTTCATCTTAAAAAAAATAAACTCGTCATGTGAGCAGTCTGAAACTAATCTGTCTTCTTCAATATGTTATTTTTTCACACTCGTCCATGATCTCAAAGACATCCTCACTGAAGTCGTTGTACTTCAGGCTGAAAGAGACAAAAAAAGAAACATTTAAAAAAAAAAAAAACACGTTCTGCTGAAGATGGTTTCCAGTCGACTGGAGTGAATCGGGCTTACTTCATCTCCAGCATGTGGTCGCTGTCCTGCATGACGTGGACGAGGGCCGGGACGGAGGCGTCCGTCAGGGAGTTGTTCCTCAGTTCCAGGCTCTTCAGGGTCTTGCTGGCTCTCAGAGCGGCACACAAGTCCTGAACGCAGGCGTCCGTCAAATCGGTCATCTCAACGCTGCCGAGGAAGAGAGGCGGATGTTTAAATGAAGAGCAGTCACAAGGAGTCGTTTTACTTTATCATTTGGTCAACTCACTCCAGCTCCTCCAGCAGACAGCTTGGATGTGCGACAGCGTCCCAGAGGTGTTTAACCCCTTGGTCCCCAATTGCATTGACACCAACAATCAGGGACTTCAGTCGAGAGGTGCCGCCTCTCAGCACCGAGCTCAGCTCCTCGAAGACCGGCGGCGTTAACTCGCATCGTTGCAAGCTTTCAGGGTGGAGCAGAATATCCATCACATGTTTGTGAAAGGTGGTGCCTTCCTCACTGGAGAGGAGTGATGGAAGGAGCCTGACTCTTACCTGAGCTTTTCTATTGGACAGCCAGGTCGTCGGAGGGCTTGGCAGAGCAGCAGCGCCCCCTCCTGGTACAAGTCGTTCACTGACAGGTCCAGCTCTGACAGGGAGCAGTGCTCCGACATCAAGGCCTCCGAAAAATGAGGACAGCATGCGCCTGTCAACTGGCAGGCATATAAACTGAAGTAAAAAGATAAACAAATAGTGTTACTTAAAAAAAAAAAATTATATATATGGATATGAAAAAAACATTTTATTTCGGTGTTAAAAAGCACAGTGTGTAGGATTTTATGGGATCTACTGGCAGAAATAAAATATATTATTAATAATCTCGTGAAACTGAGAATCGTTGGACAAACCAAACACCCTTATTACCATACTATTTAATATGCCAGAAAAATATTTAGTATGGCCCAATCCCAATTGTCCCCCCTAAGGCCTCAAACCCTGAACCCTCAGGGACTTAACTGACGTCACCTATTAAGTGGTTGAGCATGAGAGGCTGTGAGGGCTTGACAAGGGCACTTTGCTGCAACATATCACGTTACCATGACAACTTTAAAAATATATTGTGTACAATTGTGTTTTATTTATTTTATACTTTTGACTCCCTGATTTGAACGTCTTCCAGGCTCATTTTTACTCACGAGATAAGACTTCATTAAAATAATCTATTTACTCGTTTTTGTCAAAACAGCTTCAATAACAAAACAAATCTGTGTAATATATTTAATATATATATATATATTTTATATATATTTTATATATATTTTATTTATATATTTTATATATATTTTATTTATATATATATATATATTTTATATATATAATATATATATATATATATATATATATATATATATTATATATATTATATATATATATATATATTTTATATATATATATATATATAAAATATATATATTTTATTATATATTATATATATATATATATATATATATATATATATATATATATATATATATATTTTATATATATATATATATTTTATATATATATATATATATATATATATATATATATATATTTTATATATAAATATATATATATATATATATATATATATATATATATATATATATATATATATATATATGAAATCAGAGGAATGCAGCAGAGAATATATATATATATATATATATATATATATATATATATATATATATATATATATATATATATATATATATATATCTCTGCTTGCATTCCTCTGATTTCATGTGTTTTTATGTTGTTGTGTAAATGTAATATGCCAGGCTGAACACCCATGTGCCGTCCTCTTTGTTGCTTCCACCGGTAACCGTGTGTTTAACGTCACATTGCTATGAATTGTGGGTAATTTCCTTGGGCAAAGTCTGCATATTATGCTGATTTACGGAAAGGGTTCATAAAGGGCTCAAAATGTCTGCCAGAGACTCAAACAATCAATGATTTGACAATGGGACAGCCCTAAACCCACCAAATCCAACACACTGTGCCTTTAAGTAACATATTCAGACAAGGTTATGTTTGAGTGTCCTTTTTTGTTGTGGTTTCATCATCTCGTTGCAACACAGACTTACATGAGGCGCCGCAGTTTGCAGAGCGGGTGCTGCAGGGACCTGCACAAAGCCTCCACTCCCCGCTCACCAATCACGTTTCCCGTCAGGTCCACGTTTCTCAACTCCGAATGGCCCGAACACAGAGCCAAGGACAGAGCCTCCATGGAGGCAGCAGTCAACTCACAGGTGTGTAGCCTTTAAATAAACAAAACCAAAAAAACAAATATACAAATAAATACAAACAAGACTTGTATTACTAATACTGCCCTGAATAAAGTACATACTGGAGCTCCTGGAGTTTGCAGAGAGGACTTTGCAGCGCTTTGCACAGTTTGATGAAGCCCTGGTCCCCGATCTGATTGAACATTATGTCTAACACACACAGCTGAGGGGCGCCTGAGGTCAAGAGAGACGCCAGGTCTCCACAGCTCGCCTCGGTCAGTGTGCACCCTCGAAGTCTGAGGCAAATAAAAAAGCACAACATCGAGGGGTTTATTAACGTCTGTTCACGTAAAGGAACATTTTAAAAGAAGGCCTTCGACCCTTTTATTATTACTTTAATGTGCGCAGCTTGCAGTTTCTGAGTCCAGCGCAGAGGATTTTGAACTTCTCATCTCCGAGGCAGCTTTGAGAGAGGTCCAGCTCCTCGGTGAGTCCTCCGCTGAGAGCCGAGGCCAGATGCTGGACGGCGGCAGAACTTAAGGAGCTGCTATTCAATCTGGGGGACACAGACGGAGCGATCTTACGTACGATGCCGTGCTGAACACGTGAAATGGATCGATGGATCGATGCGTGAACTTACATTATCTCGCGCGCCAAGCGCATCGTCGGGGCCAGCCTCTCTGCTTGTTCCGCCGTCAGAATACTCGTTCGGTACAGATTCAAGCACTCCGTCCCGCCGAGGCACGTGACGACATAGTTCAGGGCCGCACAGTTCTGGAGGCTCGGGTCTCCGTAGCCGATGCCGATTCGCGCCATGGTGGTGACGACCTCTTTCACCAAACTCTCGTTTTGAGCTTGAAGAAGCAGGTGGAAGCAGCGGTGGTGTTGGTCCTTGTACCATCCCTTCAGTGCCTCCTGCGAGCTGCTTTTGAACCAGCGATTGAAGTCCGTGACCTGATCGGAGTTCAGCTCCCCCAGCAGGGTCTCCAGCGGCCTGCGCTGAAGTGGCTCCGAGAGCCCCGACAGGAAGACGTCGAGAAACTTTGCGCGGCCTTCGTGCTTTTCCAACATCTTCTCCACACCCTCGGACGTCGACGAGTCCAAAAGGAAGGACGTGGCCAAGATGAACTCCTGCATGAGTTGGGAGTGGAAGGAGAAGACGCGTCCATCCGACCGGTCGCCATCTACTCGCAGGAAAACGTCGACCGAGGTGAGAAACTGGTGAAAGCCAAAGGAATCCATTTCCTCTTTGGCGCAACTCGAATGCTGGTCGACGAGGCAATGGGACGCCATCTTGCCGAGGGCCGACACCAGTTCTCTGCTGCGGGCCTCATTCAGCCGGAGCGTCTGAATCAGGTGGACCAGGACGTCTACGTACAGCCGAGAGAGCGTTTCGGGAAGTTTTGAACCAGCGTCCATCAGAGACTTGTAGACGGAACAAACCGTCCAACAAAATCTGGGGGATGTGCAGAAATCGTAAAAGCCTAGAGTGCTTTCCATGTGTGTTATCGCTTTGGTGGCAGCAGCAGGGTCATCGAGGAAGAACCCCTTGAAGTAGGCCTCTCTTTGTGGCTTCAGAAACCCCAACACCTGCACCCGGGCGCCACTCAGAAACGTCTGACTCTCGGCCGGCCGGGTCGCCAAGACGAAGGCGGCGCCTTTCAGCAGTGACCCGTGAAGCAAGCTGGCCACTAAGCAGGACACGGAGGCCGCCTGTCCGGGGTCAGAGCAGAGGGGGGCGACGGAGGGGTCCAAGCTGTGTTCACACCGATCCAGATCATCAAAAACAAACAACACACCCTCGGGCTTCTGCAGGACTTGGGGCACGGACTCCGGAGGGAGATGGCCGTGATGGCGCAGCATTAATGTCTCCAGGGAGAGCGTCTCGTTGAGGGAACTCAACTCCCTGAACCGGAAGTGGAAAACAAAGGAGAAGTTCTGAAGGTGCTCCCCTTTGGCCCAGCCCACAACGAGCTTCTCCAGAGCTGTGGTTTTGCCCGACCCTTCAGGGCCGACCAGCACCACAGTTCTGGTTCCGTTGGACAGGGCAGTGTGGACGGCGCCATCGAGAGAGGGCCGACTATCGTCCACATCTCTGTCTGACCCCTGGGCTCCAGAGGTCAGCTGAGATATGTACTTATTGTTATTTATCACACTGACAGGCGGCTCTCCTCCAAGAAGTGTTGACGTGCCCTTTGACTTCAGGGTGTGAGTCAGCACGCCGTCTTTGTCCATGTTGTAAACCACTGTAAAATATAAAGCAGTTAAAGGAATTATCAGTCTTCAGTCAACACTGTAATAAACTTCCTGGCATTAAAAGTTGTCCTGCCAACATGTCCTTTTAAAGGCACAGTAACAGTTCACATCTGTAATTTGTCAAAAACACGGAAGCAGTTACCTTGTAGGAACTCCACTGGGAAAACAAAGAGTGAGACTAAGTATCTTTATGAAAAGCAGGCAGATGTTTTTTGTTTTGATGGTTGGGGTGACGCCTGCACTGGAAACGGAGCAGCAGCTGCACGCCAACGAACGACCTGCCAATCTAACCATGAGCAGCACGAAACAGGAAGTGTGTTGCGTTTCTTTAAGCCCTGCGCGCTGCCTTACAGACGAGAGGGAGTGCCACGAGACTGAACCATTAACACGCTCCTAAATTAATCTCAGTGGTTGCAAGTGACTAAGGTCACAAGTATTTTATTTGTTTTATATTTTACTCTAATGCATTTCAGAGGGAAATGTTCTGCTTTTCACTCTGCACTGCATTTATTTGACAGCTTTAGCTACTTTGCAGATCCAGATCATTAATACAAAATATACATGTTGACGTGTTAGTATAGATTAAACGACCCAGCAGTAGATTACATAGTTAAAATGAACCCCACCATCAATTGTCTGATCATAATCAAATTATTTTTATGCTAATTTCTAATTTCAAAGAACATTTATCTGAGAACATGGGCTTTTTCTTAAAGGCACAGTATGTTGCATTTAGTGGGATCTATTGGCAGAAAATATAATGAACATATTCACAACTATGTTTTCATTTGTGTATAATCACTAGCAAATAAGAATTGTTGGTGTTTTTATTAGGTTAGAATGAACCCTTCATATCTTCAGGGAACAGGTCTTTCTTCAAGGCTAATGAAGGCTGGGACACGGTTTTGAGCCGCGGGGTGTGAGACATGCATAGTGTTACGAACTGGAGCGGTTTGTTCATGGCTCAAAATCAAAAATCAAAAGTCAAAAGGATATTAAAAGACAAAACCCACCCAGCCAGCCTGTTCACCCTGCTGCCGTCTGGCAAGAGATACCGAAGTATCAGTTGCCGTTCCACCAGACTTCAGAGCAGTTTGAATTTATCCTCCAACCTACACCATAAAATATAGTTCGACAATGACAATAAATAACCATGTAACCTTAAAAAGTTTGTCTCTTACGTTGTCTAAATTGATAATAACAGGCACATACTAACTCCAATTTATACGAAAAATCTGATTGTTTTGCACCAAAGTTCTTCATTAAATCAGACAATACTCATTTAATGAAGAACTCCCAGACCGGACAACGCCATGGTAGCGACCTGTCAATTACCTTGTAGCCCTGCCCTAAAGCATACCCTGCTTTATGGTCTATTTGACTCTAAATGGACCATAGTTTACTAAATGAACATCATGCTGTATTGAAGAACACTTGAAACTAGAGATTGAGACCATAAACTCATGTTTACAATGTTTACTGAGGGAATAAATCAAGAGAGAAGTAGAGTCATTTTCTCATAGACTTCTATATAACCAGAGGAGTCGCCCCCTGATGGACAGTAGAGAGAATGCAGGTTTAAGACACTTAACCCAGAGGTTGCCGCCTGATTACTACTCAAGAAAAAAAAAGGAACACAAACGATCATGCATCTGAGAACGTCTTTATTGTAAACACGATAATAAATGTGATATATATTGGAGGAAAAAAATAAACAAGCATACACATGTGGCTCATTGGTGCAGTTGGCTCATCGTAGGTTACAAAGAGGTTAATGTTAAGGTTACAGTTAAATGGTTACAGTGATCCCGCTGGGTAATGTTTTCTGCCTTACTATGATATGGTCTCCACTGTCTTGATGAGAATTGCATTTCTCTTGTGCGTTTGGTGGTTATTTACTTGGGGGGCTGTTGTGGAGAGAACAGT
This sequence comes from Ophiodon elongatus, assembly GCA_016806645.1. Classification (NCBI taxonomy): domain Eukaryota; kingdom Metazoa; phylum Chordata; class Actinopteri; order Perciformes; family Hexagrammidae; genus Ophiodon; species Ophiodon elongatus. The sequence goes on from JACSYO010000734.1 coordinate 25,935, forward strand.
GTAAATGTCACATACAAGCACACACTGCAGGCAAACGATCCTGAAATCAGGGGTAAAAAAATAAACTTATCTTCAGTTTAAAAAGTACTTACATTTGGTGGCCACTGTTTGGATGTTGACAATAGAGTCGTGTCCAAGTCTGTTAGTGAGAAAGCAGGAAATACATATAAAATATATAAAACTGTCAGCATTAATGTACTGGCAAAGTTAAAGGTCATTAAAGATGAACTCCACCAATTTTACACACAAAAGTCTGTTTACAGGGGACGTTTGTTTTGGAGTGTGGATAGGGCTTAGTGCTGCCCCCTCGTGGTCATTGGGAGGAAAATATATAATATTTATATATAAATATTTATATATAAATATTCATGTATATTATATATTTAAATATATCAATATTTATACATATAAATGTATATAAATATACCTATATATGTATACATACATACAATAAAAAAAATACATTCTTCTTTTAAATTTGGCTTATGTAAACTACAGCAAAATAGTTTATTTTATTTACTTGTCCATTGTATTGGCCCATGTGTGTTGATTTGTGGCCTCTGACCTCTGGACTGGGTGGGTAAAGCTACGAATTAATTGCCCTCTAAGAATTGAATAAAGTTGAACTCGTTGGTCCACTGTGACCTCAAAACTGAAGATTACCACGAGGTAAAATAAATAGAAAAAATCCCTTAAAAGCCTAACTGACCCTTCAACCAGTGAGTTATTATGTAGTGACAACTTGACACCGCAGAGATCTGCTAATGCGACGCACCTTTCCTCCTCTCCCTCCAGCAGCTTCCTGTAGGTGGAGATCTCGATGTCCAGGGCCAGCTTGAGGTTCATGAGCTCCTGGTACTCTTTGAGCTGCAGAGCCATGTCCTGCTTGGCCCTCTGCAGAGCCAGCTCCAGGTCCCTGATGCGGGCCCTGGCGTCCTGCACGGTCCCCTCCCCGCGCTGCTCCGCTCCGGATACCTGGCCCTCGAGGTTGGTACACTAAAAAAAAAAAGACATAGTGCAGGAGGCGTGAGAATTCAAGTCCAGTTGCCTTTGACTTTTTTTTAACTTAACAGGCCCTCCATAAACATTTCACTCACCTGTGCTATTACAGCCTGGATCTCATTCTGCAGGCGGGCAATCATTCTGTTGAGTTCAGATATTTGGCCCCTGGCGCTACGCGTCTCATCGCCATACTGGTTGGCCTCAGCAGCCATCTGGTCAAACTGGTGCCGGCAGAGATCAAACCGAAGAACAGATTTAAGAGATCAGTAATCATCAGGTTTGACGAGAGTGGTTTCTGGTATTCTAGTATGTTCATGAGCTTTCGTTAGCTGCTGACCCCTTCATGTTTTAGTTCTCTACCTTGCTCTTGTGCCAGCTCTCAGCTTCTTCGCGGCTGCGAGCGGCGACCTCCTCATACTGAGCCTTGACCTCAGACACGATCTGATCCATGTTCAGGCCGCGGGAGTTGTCCATCTGCACCACCACAGAAGTCACCTTCAGGCTCTCCTGCAGCTCACGCAGCTCCTTTTTGTTTTTACAAAACAAACACAGCAACAGTAAGAAGACATACTCCTCACATTCTGTATGCATTTGCTTATATCGTACTAGTTTAATGGTCGTGTACCTCGTCATACAGAGTCTTGAAGAAGTCGAATTCATTGCTGATCAAAGAAACCTGGTCGTCGAGCTCCACCTTGGACATGTAGTCGGAGTCCACATCCTGCAGGCAACCAGTGAGAAAACAAACAACCTTCTCTCAGTGCTTCTTAAACCTTTTGCATTTGACAGACACGTTTGTATTTCATGTTAAAATGTGTGGCCAATAAAATAACTAATAACTACAAAAATAAATAATGGCACTTTTCATAACATAAAATGCAGCTCAAATTGCTTCACAAGAGAAACAAATAAATAACAGGTATTTGAAAACAATTAAATAATAAGATTTAAAAAAAAGTTAGTGACAAAAAACTAGTATAAAATAATTAAAAACACATTAACAAAACAAAATAAAAATAAAAAGGATTACAGTTAGAAAAAGGTGGAATTTGTAGTAAAAGATAATACAGTTTTGAAGCCCAACAAGGAAAATTATTAGCAGACAAAATGCTCAGAAAACCGTGACTGTAATTTATACAAAAGAGCCCAATTTTAAAAGAGATCACCATTCATCAGCATCTATCACAGCCATCATGACTGCCTACTGTACCTTTTTGAGCGTGACGAAGTCATTCTCTACATCATTCCTCTTGTTGATCTCTTTCTCAAACCTGAAACAGCCCAAAAAATATCACATTACACCGACACTCCGGTTCACCGTCTTTTAATAGTTTCTCTCGTGACGCGTTCTCACTTTGTCTTGTAGTCGTCCACATTCTTGTGCACGACGTTGTTCTCAATGTCCAGTCGGTGTTTGCTGTCGTTGATGAACTCCAGCTGCTTCTGCAGGTTGCTGATGTAGGACTTCAGCATGGGCTCAACGTTGGAGGAGGCGACAGTCTGCCCCTGCAGAAGATCCCACTTGGTTTCCAGCATTTTGTTCTGCTGCTCCAGGAATCTGACCTGTGGCACAAGGAGGAAGAAACCAACCAAATCAGACGGATACTTGACAGAACTTTTATAGCGATAATAGAAGTCATTGGCCTTTAAATATCAGGTCAAATACCAATGATGTAAATGTTTAATCAGGGTTATCTAAATGAATTAAATCAACATCCCCCTCTTACCTTATCAATGATTGAGACAAATTGGTTGTTCAGACTCTTGATCTGCTCTTTCTCCTGTTTACGAACGACCTGGACGGTGGGGTCGATGTCGATATTAACTGGGAGGAGCAGGCTCTTGTTGATGGTCACGGCTGTAATGTGGCCCGCCTGGTTGGTCCCGGGGCTGCTCCTGGGGATGGAGTAGGACCCCAAGGACACGTTGCTGAAGCCCCCCGTGGACATGCGCGGTGCCGAGCTTCTCTTGCTCCTCAAACTCATGGTCGTGCTGCGTGGAGGTTGCTTTCACCGCTGGATGGAGGACGGGGTTGCTGAGCTATGTGTGTGTGTGTGCATCGCTTATCTTTTGGGTCCTGCTTTATAGGCTGGGATGGGTGTAGCGCGATAGTGGAGTTATGCAGCTCCCCAATGTGGGTAAACCAGTCCGACAGGTGTTCTCCCACCAAAAGTTGCATTGTTTCTGTTGTTAGACTGGAATTAAGACAGGCTTCAACTACGTTGGGTGTGCTGGATTTTGGCATTACGAGAAAGGTCAGAACTGTGATCCAAGAACTTATCTACCAAAACCCATCACTGATAATACATAAAAAAAAACACCAGGACATATATTTACATTGGTTTTATGCCAAAATGAGGTTTTATTGTAGTGTACCGTTGTGTTTTTTTTAAACAACGGGAGTCGCTATAGCTGATAAATATCGAGAGATTTAACCTGCAGGGTTATTACAAGTTCTCCAAGAAAAACAAAATACCACAAAAGATGAACGTACTGTAGACGAGAGGTTTTCAAAGCCTGAGACTGAGCCTGAGGTAAAAAAGAAAAAAGCCTCTAGAAACTCAACAACTGAGCAAAGATAGTCTATTATTACCGTTTGACATAACTTCAGACGACACCAAATACAAAAAAAATTTTTTACATCTTACATTTACATCATAATATTTTAAGTTGTCCCTTAGGCCATGAACAAAAACAAATATTTGGCAATTTCTGCCTGTTTTATGTTTACTTACTTACAGACTTACACACAACGTCATAACATTCTAAGTGAGCATTGTATTAGAGTTTATTGAATTGAATTCATTTAGATTTTTTTTAAAGAGCAGCAGATACAAAAACATGTTTTGTCACACGTGGGCACATCAAACCACTGTAATGTCAAACGTTGAACTGTTTAGTTGTGTTGTGTAGTTCTCTTGATAGATTGCTATGGCCCATGGGATTTTCTGTTTCAGAAACAGATTTTCTTTCAGTGTAACTTGTAGAAAACTACACACTCCCTATTGTTTGGTCCGTGATGCCTTATATTCGTCTGTATATGGACTAAAATCCCTCCCCCAAAATTGGCCACCCTTTATATAAGATATACTAGTTTTGGAAGAGTCTTATTATTTATCAAAAATCTATCAGTGAATGAACGTCATATGATTATAAAAAATTATGTAAAATCTGTGAAATCTGTGAAATATGTGAAATATGTTCACTCAAAACAAGACAAAGTCAAAATGTTGGCATTGTTCCGGCAGACATAATGTTATGTCATAAACAATTTTTGGTGGTAGCCAGTTGTAAATACAAAAAAAACTGGGCTCTCTTCTTTGTGACAAACTATCTTTGCTGCTTTCTTTTCAAACTCTCTCTCTCTCTCTCTCTCTCGCTCCCTTCAGACTGATCAGCCAATCATCGCCTCCCTCTAAAATAACAGAAAATAATCTTCTCACACAACCAGGTGTGGGTTTATTCTAGAGGTTTGTCAAGACTGAAGCTGAGCCATCGAGGTAAGTAAGAGAGAGACGGCGTGTGAGTGTGTGTGTCTATTTAAACCAACACTGAGTCATTTTAAGAACTGATTTGTACACAAATTAAAATATGTGTATTCGCTCTTCTCTTGTCAGATAATGAAGATCGCCTCGTTCAACGTACAGAAGTTTGGGCTGACCAAAGTCTCCGATCCAGATGTTCTGTCAGCTCTCGTGAAGGTAAAACGCACCACACAGACGTTACGCAGCTAAAGATCAGCAAAGATAAGCTCTGAGTTTTGGAAATGCATAGTTGGTGTCTCTGGTGACACTTTTGGGAAGCAGCCAAGAAGGAACAATAAATCATTGACGGTGTGGAATTTGAAGTGTAAATGATGAGTCCTGGATGATCCCAGTGTAATTAGCGGCTTGGATGAAAGAAAACAAAAAGCATTAAAAAGGTAAAAGTGCCCTTGTTTGTCTTTTTGGTTCTTTTGTGTTTTGTAGATTGTGTCTCGATACGACATCGTAGTGATTCTGGAGGTGGTGGATGTGAGCGGAGCTTCTGTTAAAACGTTCTTAGGAGAACTAAACAAGTGAGTTTACTTTTTTTGAAATGTATTTCTGAATGAAGCAAAGCATTTTTTTATTTATTATATGCTTATTATATATTTTACTGTCCCACCAGAGTCAATAAAGCCCATCACTACGCTCTGCAGCTCAGCAACCGCCTGGGGAGGAACAGATACAAGGAACAGTTTTTGTTCCTGTACAGGTGAGATCAAATCACGTCGCCAGACTGCAAACGCTTCTGTAGCGTCGCCACCAAACAGCTGCACTAAAATGTCTCTTTGTCTCGCTGGAAGGGACGACGTCGTCGACCTGATCGACAGCTACCAATACGAGGACAACCAGGTGAACGACGTGGACGCGTTTGCGAGAGAGCCGTACGTTCTCCACTTCAAACCGCGCAACACGGGTCAGTCTGAACCGAACCTGAAGTGGCAACAGGGAGTTATGGATATCTGTGTGTGGCAACACGTCTGAGTCGTGTCTATACAGCGAGCTGTTTGTGGTTTCAAGGGGAATGAGACCGTTGTAGTTTGACGTATTGGTTCTAAAGCAAGAGGGCAGGTTCATCAAGTTAAGTCAGTCAGCGTCGATGTGTTGTGATGGGGCAATGCTGTCGTGGAGAGGAGGTTCTTGTGGCTCACATGGCCGTTAATGTTCGCAGTGCTGAGGGACGTGGTGCTGATCCCGGTCCACGCCACGCCATGGGACACAGAGAAAGAGCTGGATGAGCTGTACGAGGTCTTCCTGGTGGTCAAAGACAAATGGAAAACTGATGTGAGTGATTTTAGTTTTTTAAACAACAGGGTCACACTAGGATTCAAGGAGCATTTGTTGTCATTATGCAACGTCAGTCATGCACAGCGAAACTTAGTTCTAACCCATTTTCAAGACAAGACAAACAAGACAAACAAAACAAGACAAACACAGTAGTGCATTCCTATAGACCATGTTTTGAATTTGCATCTTAAGGAATGTAAACAGCAGCAACAAAAACATCTCTCTGGGCAGAAAACACGGCCGACACCTTTCCATTAAAAAGTCAACACGAGGAGAACCTTGTTCATCAACCTCGACTGATGTTTGAGCACCAAGCAACACAGAGTCCACCTCCTCTCGTCCCACCGCAGTCCTGCTCTCTGTCCTGCGATCCAACCGTAAAGTGCAGCTTGATCCGGGACGCCATGATGGATCCAGGTCTCTGTAAAGATGTGTACCTCAACAGGTAGCTGGTAAAAGGCAAATACCGAATGATTTAACCTGCAGGATTATCAGAAGTTCTCCACGAAAAATAAAGGCCACAAAAGATGTGTTAATATACTGGAGACCAGAGGTTTTCAAAATCTGACACTGTGAGGCTTCCCCTCAGACAAAGCTTGGAAAAAGGCCCCCCCTCTTAGTTCACTTGCTTCGCTCACTTCCTGGATGCCTATAGTGTCATATATATGTTATTTGATCCCTTCACACTCAACAATTGAGCCAAGATAGTCTATTATTACCATTTGGAATAACTTCAGATTACACCAAATACATAAAGAAGGTCGGTCCTAAAGCACTTATTATTTTCTGACTGCGAGGAAAACTGCTGTCTCTCGGAACCAAATCACACACATTGAGGTGATTCTTTGTGATCTTCTTTTGATAACTAATATAATATTGTTTCCATGTAAACCACGCAAGGCTAGTGTGGCCAAACTACGGCCCCGTGGGCCAACAGTGACACCCGAAAGTAGAGCTTTAATCAGTTCAACATTTATGACGGCACATATTTCTATTTCGTACTCTTACAACAGAGGAGTCACACCAAGTTTATGGCCTCCAAACTATCTTTGAATTATGTTGTAACATGGATTTTTTGGTTAACTGAGGGATATGAGAACTTGTATTATCCCTAAAATGGACACATCTGATTTCCTCTAGAACATAATGATCCTGGGGGATTTCAATGCCGACGGTGCGTATCTCACCCGCAAGGAGATGAAGGAGATTCGTATTCGCAGCGACAAGAATTTCCACTGGCTGATTGGCGACGACGTAGACACCACAGCCAACACGTCAAATGACCACTCCTACGACCGGCATGTTTGCTTTGACACTAATACATTCATGCAATTCCAGGAGGACAGAAGCTGAACGAATCGTCATTATATATATTGTACATATATATGAATTAACGGAGTGAATTTATGTGCAACAGGATTGTTGTGTATGGAGAAGAAATGCTGGCAGCCTTTGTGCCGAACTCAGCCAAGCCGTTCAACTTCCACAAGGAGTTTTCTATGACGGAGGAAGGGGTGAGATGTCCCTCTTTGTCGAGATTGGATCTAATCTAATATGACAACACGTCCTGCACATTTTTCTGTGGCAACAAAAATGTCCCCCACTCAGTATTTTTCATCCTCCTGCAGGCCCTGAGAGTCAGCGACCACTACCCCGTCGAGGTGGAGTTACGCAAAGCTCCTCCTTTCTGGATGACAAAGAATTACCAAAGATGTGACATTGTCGATACCCGGCGAGCTTCAGGTAACAGAGCTGTCACAGGTTGAAGTGCAAAACTGTAATTCACTCTGTCACAGGCGGTCCCGGAGTGAAGTATTTGGGACGGGAGCTGACCTACTTGTAGTTCTTTTGATATTTACAGTGCAGTGTGGCCTTTGTGAAGGACGACTAATGAGAAAGAATGCTTGGAATTTAAACTTCTTGTTAAACTATTTTACAGCTCAACTTATTATTATTATTATTTAAGTGCAACTTGGAGCCTTCCTTTTTTGTGATTGACCTACACATTGTCTCGAAATCTCAGATCAAAACCTACTAAAAAGTATTGCTTGCATGCGCCAAAATCATTATTTTAATAAAAAATGCTTTTAAAAAAACAACAGAAAACAAACAAACTGCAGTTGTCGCGGGAACTCTTTTTCTTGTTTCCTGGAACTAAAAAAAAACATTTTTTGATGCCCCAGCACATTAGTAATAGAGATGCTTTACCACATGAATAAGACAATAGTTAAATATAATCATAATGAATTGAATAGACAAGTAATCCTGCTCAAATGGGTTCAAAAAGACAAGAAAGGCCAAAGAAGAAACGAGAACACAATTTGTTTGTAGATACTGAGTTACCCCCTGGTGCCTTTTCAATTGTGAAATCATGCAGAATCTAAGTTTTATTAAGTTTTATAAGGTCTGTGAAAATACACTAATGAGTCTTATGAAAGCATTTCACCCGTTAGAAGCTGAATTTAAAATAGCCTCCACGTTTTTGAGTAAAGAATTATTTCCAGTGACAGTGACAGTGTGTGTGTGTGTGTGTGTGTGTGTGTGTGTGTGTGTGTGTGTGTGTGTGTGTGTGTGTGTGTGTGTGTGTGTGTGCTCTGTTCTCACAGAAAGCCTGCAGGTTGATGTGTTGGAACTGCAGAAGGGAAATCTCCTGTTGGAGCGCGAAAAACTTCAACTCCAGATCTCCTTGTTAAAACAGCGGCTCGCCACACTCCAACTGGAAAAATGACAAGAAGACCACAAATACAACTGGCTTTGCCAGACAGGCTGTTTTTATTTTATTGTCATTTGTTTAATTTAGATTTTATATTGCAAAAATGAATAAATAATGGTTTCATACACGAATGTTGGCCTTTGATTGTGATTTGACACTGATATGACAGCATTGTGGCTTGTAGTCTGGCCCCAGTGACAGGAATGGTGGTGCAGTTTGTCTTCCAGACTAATAGAGAACAACAAAAGAACAGTCAGATGAACAAGTTTATTATGATACGTAAATCTGTAAACTTTAAAAAGAAGGTAAGCTATTTCTGATCCAGTGTAAACAAATATGTCTATTTAAAAAAAAAAAAAGTAAAATATAAAGAATTCAGAAAGACAATTAGCAGCACATACAGGTAGGTAGTATAATACACATATACAAATATAAATTAATATAAATAAAAATATAAATATAAATACATATACATTTAAATATATATATATATATATATATATAACGTTATATATATATAAATATATATACATTTAAATATATATAAATAAATATAATATATATATAAATAAATATAATATATATACATATTAATAATGAATATATATATATATATATATATATATATATATATATATATATATATATATATATATATATATATATATATTCATTCAATAATAATAATTCATAATTTTCCAACACGATTTTATTTATTTAGTTGTTCGGTAGACTACCTAAGAGAGTTAAATTAAAATAGAAAAGGGAGTGACTGTAAGTAATCCAGTTTATGAATGAAAATGTTGTCACGCAAGATATTGAAGTTTGTCAAATTTTGAAGAGCGCTATCATCTGTATTTGCATCACAAAAGATAAATACTTTTGAACAACGAGCTGATGGTTCATGGAACGCAATGACGTGTGCTGCGTTCATGTGACTCGCGTGAGCTCCGACCTTCGGCCGTTAACACGAGCTGTCACTCATGCCGGCGGTTGGACTGGACCACAAATACAACTTGTTGTCAAATTAACACTCATGTAACGTCAATGTTAAAAAAAATGACAGCGGTACGTACGTTTTTTTTTGTTGTTGCAGGGAAATCATAATACACATCTCGCCGTCGTCCGTTATTCTCGACAGCCCGTGAAGTAGACGCACTCAGGTCACGTGACTCGCGGAGCGATTCCACCGCCCCTGAAGGAACCGAGCAGTTTTGTAAACAACCGTTGAAAAACAAAAACACTCCCAAAAAAACAAGGTGTGCAGCCGCGACAGCAGCGTCCAACTCTTCCGCCGCGTGAACCGAGCGGACCCTGAAGCTCCCCCGGACCTCGCGCTCACCTGTCCGGTAGACGGGCCCCGGGCTCGATGCGTCGCAGGGGACCGAGACCACAGCGGGGACCATGGACGTGTACGACCTGTTCAGTAGCTGCAGGAAGGGCGACGTCTGCAGAGTCAGGTAACCACGAGCGGCTGGGCTCGGTTGTCTCTGTTAGGATGGTGCTGTTGCACCAAGGTTGGTTCCTGTTGTTGTTGTTGTTGTTGTTGTTTTGAAAAACAACAACAACAACAACAACAACAGCCTCGAGCTGATTTATTCGGCCTCCTCTGGAGGGAAACGGTGGGGTTTATCTTCAACATGTCAGAACTGAGCCTCACAGCGAACTGGGTGTTTTTGCAGGAGGTAAACAAGGCTGCTGACTTCAGCTCACGTTTACGTGCAACTCAGCTGCTCGCTTTACAAATAGACACACAGGTCCACGTCAAATAATACAACAGCAATAATAATAATAATAATAATAATAATAAAGACAACAACATAGAGGTGTTCCTCGTTGCGGTTAAATCGACAGGGATTAAAAGACAGATATTAGTTGCAATGTTTCCAAAAACCAGAGGAATACCTTGTGTTGCCTTCGTGTTCGCTCAGTTAAGGCCATTATCATGTATTTAAACATATTAATCGACACATAAATGTGTGCATCGAGTTCCTCTACACTGCGTGAAAGGTAGGAACATTTCTAGTGACTCGTCCAGCTCTGGAGCTTGAGCAGGGTCCTGAATGCATCATTAAATGCCACCTGAAGCTGGTTACACTTTTTGCTCCAGCTGCACCTCAAGTGGGCTGTATGGTATCACCTGTACACATGTGGGATTTACATGCCAGCATACTGATGATTTGACCCAAATACTTGACTCTGTTTAACACTTGTAGCGCCTCGTCTGCCTTGAGGAATGAAGGAAAACTTAGCTTCTGATCCTCCTTGGGTTTTAGCAACCCTGATTACGCCATAACTCAAGCAGACTGAGCAAATCCATAAACACACATCAGGTGACGGTGTTCCTCCACTGGGCACGAGGAAGGGTGCAGCCATACTCTAACCACATGTAGATCGCATGGTGTATTGCGAACACCCAAAATTGCACAATCAAATGTGGAGGGACCTCTCCCTCTTGTAGTCAAAAGAGTAACAACATAAACGTTGTAGTTTTATATCTTCTATATTTACAAACAACTACTTACTACTTCCATCAGTGCATGTCTAGATGAATCTGTGGCATGTTTATTTTTTAAAAACTGAATGAAGTGAGACAGTTAACAATGTTATCTGTCAGGGTTGGATACTTATGTGGGTTGTTTACATGATGTTACTGCCGCCAGCTGTACAGCTTTGCTTTTGAGTGATGTAAGATGTATCCTCTGGTTTGGTACAGACCCGTATCACCATCACTAATTAGTCTGGACAGGTCTGGACAATAACACCAAGTTAAAAAGTCCAGCTAACTCATTCCCAAACTGCTAACAAACATCTCTCCAGCATAGCAGGACACGGGATCGGTCACATCAACTTAAAACATCAGCGTCTTAATGAACGTAGTCCACATTTATAGGTGCTGATGAAAGCATAAATTGGGCATAGGATGATCCATTATTATCATTATTATTGTTATTATTATTATTATTATTAAGGGGTCATGAAGAAGGTGAAATTATCCGTATGTCTGGATTATGTGCTTGGATTTTCACTTAAACTGTTTTTGTATGCAGCAGGTTGTGACTGTGTAACATCTCATCTCTTTTATTTCCTCTCCAAGATACCTTGTTGAACAAAGAGACGTGGAACTCAATGTAAGAGATAAATGGGACAGCTCCCCTTTGTAAGTACAATTTCAAGACAAGCAGTCTACTTTTTTTGTATATATTGTGCATTTTTAGATTTAATATTGCTTTACTTGAATGTATAAATGCTGCTGTAACAAAACAATTTCCCCTTGCAGGATTAATAAAGTATCTGTCTATCTATCTACTTCCTACTGGCTAACACGACATCATCATCATCATCATCATCATCCTGACAAGTTAAAGTGTGATCGCTCTTGTTCTTCAGGTATTACGCTTGTCTCTGTGGTCATGAGGAGCTGGTCCAGTACCTGTTGGCTAATGGTAAGGTTGTTAATGAATAATTAAGTAATGCAGACAGAACTAGATAGGTGCTCTCAGTAGAGTGCAGATCTCTCCTGGGTGCATCTGCAACGACCACTTTTGTAAAGAGTCATTGAATGAGTGTTTTTCACGTGCACATCTCATACAACAGATAAGCTCTCATATTAATATATGCTGATGTCTACGCTTGTTCTGCGTCTCAGCTCCGTCTCCAGGGTGTAACGGCGTTTATTTAGGCTTCAAGTCTATTTTTCCGACAACACGTGCGTAAACGCGAGGTCGATGTCCAATGAAAACGAACGGAATAACTGTTTCTCTGTCTGTATCGATATAAAAATACAAATAAATGTATTTACTTTTTTTTGCATATATTGTTAACTAGATGCACAATATGACCAGCGATCTGATCTTAAAGGGTTAAAAAGGTTGTTTAAGATAAACTGGCAGAAAACTAACAGTAAACATGCCTTTTTTGTAAGAATTGAACCTGTTCAAACATATTTACGCAAGCAAGATAAAGAGGCAGTGTAACCTTAGTATATTCGCGTGTGTGTGTGTGTGTGTGTGTGTGTGTGTGTGTGTGTGTGTGTGTGTGTGTGTGTGTGTGTGTGTGTGTGTGTGTGTGTGTGTGTGTATATGTGTGTATGTGTGTGTGTGTGTGTGTATACTTCCGTGTTATCACTAGCGGCCCCTGGTGGTTGGGGGCCGGTCAAGAGTAATGAGTGAGGAGTCAAGCTTTCTTTATAGTGTTGCGTGGCACCGTAGCAGGAGCTGCGAGCACGCACAAAGGCATTTATGATCAACGTGTTGTCTGTTGCATTTTTCTCCGAGACTCCAGAGGGCGTACAAACAAAATGTATCAAGAAGACAACGAGTATAAACTAAGCTTCATCATTGAGTCAATGGCAGTATAAAAAAAACAGGCAATAAAAAGGTGTTGCACGAGAGGTCCTTCAGCGTGCAGCCATAACTGGCCGCCTGTAATATTATGCAGTTTGCTGCAGCAGAATGCGAGATTAGCCGTGGACAGACACGGAGGTGCACAGTCACTCACTCACGCACGTTTTCCGGGCGGAGATAATAATAATAAAAGCGGTAAAACTACCATAGTGTGATGTCATGTTCAGCATGAAAAGTTCTGTATTATACATCATGCATGTTTTGTTGTCGTCTTTGCTTTCAGGAGCCAAGTGCGAAGCCAACACGTTTGACGGCGAGAGGTGCATGTACGGCTCTCTGAACGAGTCTGTCCGACGCCTGCTCAAAGACTATAAATGCATCAGTGTGCGCGCCATGCAGCGGGACGACTTTAACTACTTCCTGCACACGTACGTTGGCCATTCGTGTAAATGATCCACTTCCTCTACAGAGCTCGTTCTCCTTTTAGTAGTTCACAGTAAAAGAAAAGTAAAACCTGCATACCTCCATCTGCTCTAGGTTACTGGAACAGGGTCCGCACAGCGACGTCAAGTTCCTGGTTCATGGACAAATATTTACGGCCCACCGATGCATTCTCAGTGCCCGCTCGGAGTACTTCACTGATATGTTTGAGACCAAGTGGAAAGGGAAGGCCTTGATCACCCTCAAACACCCTTTGGTAGAGAAAAATATGTCTTGATTATAATCTGTCATGCTGCGTGTTATCAGCTTTGCTATTAGATGGTCGTGTCTATTATACAGCCATGCAGGCGTATTGTGTCTGTCTGTACGGATAAAAGCTGTTTTGATTTTCAGATTAACCCTTCAGCCTTTGGAGCCATCCTGCAATATTCCTATACGGGTGAGCTGCAAATATTAGGCTTCTACATTTTTAAGACTTTGCAGGAAAATTCAGTCCGTACTAGTTTTTAATGTGTCAGCAACAAAGATTTATCATTCTGAAAACCCAGTGAAACTAATTTATTTTCACGACAAATCCAATTTTTTGCCATATATTAATGTATAACCAAATTTTAAAACCAGAAAAGAAATTAACAGTACTGTACTGTTTTCCCCCTTAATATTACAGGACGAATGGATATCGATATAAGCCTCGTGGAGGACTGCAGACGACTTGCGAAACAGTGCAAGATGGAAGGTCTAATAGAGGAGCTGGAGAATAAATGCAAACAGCTGTATGAATTTGGTAAGATAAAAACTTTTTTTTTATGTGTCACATAATAAGGGAAGAGATAGGGTGCACGAGAGTGTTTTAACCGGTTTGATCGGGTAGCGTGTGACACGTGTTGTTGTTGTTGTTGTTGTTCCTTGGTAGCGCATATGAGCTGATAAATGATATAATAACGTGATTGGTGCATAGAATAGAGTGCTCGTTGATACCCGATTCAACGAGGCATTTCCGCGACTGGTCATTGGTATCGGAACAACTCTACTTTTTCTCCTTTGTCTCGTCTTTCTTTCTTTCCGTCCTCGTACCGAAGTGTCCAACAAGCCAGGAATCTGTGTGAAGGTTCTCAGCCTGGATCCTCACAGCTGTCAACTACAGGAGGAGATGGCTCAGTTAGCAGACTGTGCACTTCCCATTGAACTACGAGTAAGGACATGACGGAAGGGGAGAGAAACCAACATGATTGCTGCTGCTGTAACAGCTCAATGAGCCCGTTTGACTTTTTTTTGACAGGTTGGATTTGGTGAACTTCCCTTTAACAGAGTCGACCGCTTCCATACTTTTCCCGACATCTGCTTCAGAGTCGACGGTTTGAACTTCTTGTGCCATAAGGTGCGAACAACAAAGCTCACACAACATCTCACGGGCACTTTACAGCCTCCCCCCCACCCCTCGTCACTCAAATTTTAATTATTTTTTTTTTACTGTGTGTTTGTGTCTCTAGGCGTTTTTCTGCGGACGAAGTGATTATTTTAAAGCCTTGCTGGAGGACCACTTCAGTGAGGGGGAACAGCTGCAGTCCCAGCCCAGCACCCCTGTGATTACTTTACACAACATTTCCCATGAAATATTCATCCACGTCATGTATTACATCTACACCGATGACACGGAGGTTAGTGCACAATTTCTGTGGAATTTATAATCGGGGATGATATTTGTTTAAAAAAATTGTTGCTTGACAGTCAACCAGCTGAGGAGTCATGGAAAATGACACAGAAGCGCCACCTTTTATGGACCAATGTGGCCAACAAACTGGTTTCCTACTGTTCGGCATGAACTTCTTAGAAAGAAAAAAGTGTGTGAAGGTAAAAGGTTGTTTTAAAGATGCAGTTCAAGGGTTGATTTAAAAAAAAAAGAAAAAAAAAGAAGATATATATATATATATATATATATATTATATTATCCTAACTAAAACGATTAATTTCTTAAGAGTTCTTCCTGTTGTATTTGAACTCATCATTATAACGTTATGATTAACCCTCGCCAAATGCTCATTTTATATTGAATAGAGCCTGAACGCATCATATTGTAACTGAATGGAGCCTCCATATACGTTAGCTGTTAGCTCCGGTGCTGCTAACGTTACTAGCTCTCCTTCTGCTGATTCTTAGGTTTTTTTTGTTGATTTATTTATTTGTATTTATTTATTCTTTTTTGTGTGCGCCTTTGTTAAGGAAATATGTGTTCATGCTGCGACAGCAGTACAAGAAAATCGTCGTTTAATTTGACCATATGTGTATGTCGCTCTCCTGATATGTCGTTTTATTGTTTGAAAATCAAAAAATCAAATAACCTTAGTTATTATGCGTCTTCAGACCTATGCAACATACTCAATATTTAAAATATATATTGGGTGGGAACATCTACCAAAAAATACAATAACATTTTCATGATCTTTGAAAATTTAACCAATGATTGTGAACAATAAATTTACCATTTTTGGTAATGTCACTTGAATGCTCTTCATTATTACCTGACAGCTGACTGAATATATATATATTTTTTTTTTTATTCCCAGCTAATAACGGAGATCGTGTTTGACGTGCTGTGCGTGGCCGACATGTATCTGCTGCCCGGGCTGAAGCGCCTTTGTGGGAAGACGCTCTCGAAGACTATATGCGAGGACAACGTTCTGTACATGTGGAAGATGGCAAAGCTTTTCCGTCTCTCCCGGCTGGAGGATAACTGCACAGAGTTCATGGCCAAGATCATTGAGCGGGTGGGTGTCTGTTTCCCTGTGTTGACACTGGAGGGGGCTTTATTTTGGCTGGATAACAAGAAAGTGTCTGGGATCTCGCAGCTGGTGACTGAAGTGCACACAACACTTAATGTCTGTATGTTGAATATAAATTTGGAGCCAAGTTTAGACTGGCTCAGCATAAAGACTGGTAGTACAAAACTACAATTTGTCATTTGTACATTTCTGATTTTTTTTACGAATCGTCTCAAAAATGTCCCCAAAAAGGGCTCCTATAAAAGTAATTGGCTTTTTAAAAAATACTAAAAGTAAACTTGTATATCCATCATCGCCATTATGCAAAAAGTGGCAGGAACGTCAGACTCCTGAGGCCATACCATAATACCTTTAGTTGGTGCGTCTGTGAGCTACAGGTGCTAGATTTAACAAATGCGAGCTGAGGTTGATGTTCCGGATGTTCCGGATGTACAGGTGAGCCACGCTCTGTCCTCCCTTCAGGATGAATTCACACCTGTCTAACCTGTCTGTCACAGCTGGTGGAGCAGGACGAGTTTGCAGAGATCATCAAAGAGGACGCTGCTTCGGTGGAGGAGCGACAGGAGACGGACTCCGTCCCCCTGGTGGACGAAATCCGCTACCACATCACCGGCAACGTGCAGACCTACAGCGCGATAGAGGAGGCCAATCAGAAGCTGGAGGCCTTGGAGGAGTTGCTCTGCAGCATCAATATTTGCTGCTGAGGGGCTCAACAGGTTGTGGTTTGAAGTTTTTAAGGTGGGGATAAGCTTTGGGTGCAAACATAGAGATTGGGATTTTATTTTATTTACAGTATATTGTACAGAATATATATTTGCAGATGAATGTTCCGATGCATATTCGGAGGTGGAGTCTGCGATTCTGGAGAAATCCCGAATGAATCCTTTACTTTGATTTTAGCGTCCCACTCACTCCCACTTGTCTTTCTCTTTATTCATCCAAGTCCTTTCCCCGTCCTGTCCACGAGCATGAGCCCCCTGTTGCCGATTGTATGTATGAACAACGATCTTTGACATGGAGAGAGTACTGGATTAGAATCGCTGACTGCACCTGTACATTATTTTTATTAAGTAAGACATATAAAAAAGACATTTGGTACATAGTACCAAGTTCTGCAAGGTGGTGTTTGAGGAAATTGTGTATGATATATCTACACATGCATGGGTTTGTTTTAGGCGTTATTTGAAGCAGCTCGAATTTAGACAAGCTCATTATTAAGCTCTTTTTAAACTGTCTTTGGCCCCAACAAAGTTCAGCACCAGCCCTCACATTAGACTCCATGAGATTTTATTGTAATGCTCTTAGAATGCCAAACGAGTGCATGTTGCGCATGCACTTGATACCTATGGGTAAAAAGATGGAACAGTGGAGTATAAATTCAGTTCCTTCATCCGGAAAATATTTTTAAACCACAATTTTTATGTTAAGTCCATAGAATATAGTTTTATTATGTATTTCATGCACAGAAGCAGGACATTTTTATTTTTGATTGGATGTGACGGCTGAACTTCAGCACACCATCCGACCTGTAGTGTTCCTCCTGTGTGACACTTTATTAATTATTCTTGCACTTGTTCCCCTTTAATATATTCCTACCCTTTTATTTAAACCGTAAATGAAAAAAAAAAATCAAATTTCCTGGAGCCTTGCGACAAACCTTTCTTGTCCAGGGTGCGCACATGAAAATAACTCTGTTACTGAAATGTTTGAATGTAAAATCCACCATCCAAAAACTAGAAAAAATAACTGCTCTGGGTTTTGCCAATTAAACGTGGTATTGCAAGCGCGAGTTGTGTTTTATTCAGAATATTTAATGAATTTTGCATTTCATTGGTTTTACTTACATCATTCAGGGAAATGTGCTCTCTTCCTGTTTTCAACATCAACACCTATTAAAAAATTCGTTAGTTTTTCAAAACAGCTGTCGTAACCGTCTATAACTATGACAACAATAAACTCGGCAGTTAATGGGGTTGCCTGATAAACCGCTAGCAGCACGAACAGTGCGAACAACGGCTGCCAGAGTTAGCTGTTAACCAGGCGGGGGGGCCGAGGGGGGGCCAGAGGCCGGACGCTGTAGGTGGGGGACTGTGTTGGTCATCAGTGGTAACTTAACCGCAGTACGAGTACAGTGAAGAGCAGCGGCCATTAGCTAGCCAGTGGGACACACAAATAAATTAATATGGGGAAAAACGTACATAGTTTGAGTTGTAATGGCAGAGTAGCGCCGTTCCTCCGCTCGTTGACCTCAAGGAAGAAAGGTTTTGATCGTACGGTAAAGTGAGCCGGACGACATGGTGGAGTCGGTCGAGCCTTGAAGCTCCGCCCCCTCTGCTCAACGCACAGCCTCGTAGAGCGGCTAGCGTTGCTATAGACTCTTGTTCTTTCTTGAAGCAATATTTTAATCTCTCGAAAACATGTAAAAGTTTACAGCATTTATCCAAAGTGGGATAAAAAAATAATTAAAAAAAAAAAGGTTTCCGAGCACCAGACTCCCTTTAGGCAACCTCTCATTGTACTGCAGTCGGCTCCGCTCAGTCCTGGTTCCCCCTTGCCTCCCTTCCCTCCAGCAATACGGCCTTGGCCTCAAGCCGTGTGGTGTCGGTTTTGGCCCCCGGTAGTTAGGGGGAACCTGTATGATTTAATCAGATTTCACGAGGAAACCGACCTGATGTCACCGATGACAAGCATTAAGAATAACTACGTAGAAATAGCCAGTCTGCTGGTCTTGTTTACTTATGAAGGTCGTATAGAGGTGTCAGTATTAATTTGAGACTGTTTCATGACCAGTTAAAAGTTCCTCACAGTAACTTTAAATAATATGCAGATACAGTTGTGTAAGTTTCCTTGAATGTACATTTTAAGTCATCAAGGCTCCTGTAGATGGCGCCATTTCTCAGTTAATAATTGCCTCAAACCTCTTCATGCATTGTGGGAAACAAATTAATCCATCACAGAGGTCTCTCAAATCATGGGAACATTTCCTGAATGGGCCCGTCTGACAGTCTGTCCATTTTTCAAATCACACATTCATCACGGGTCCACAAAGGTGAGAAGAAGGGCAGTAAATAGTGGGGCGCCTTTACATGTTAGCGGTGATTTAAATGTGTGTGTGCGCGAGTCGGTGTACTTGCACAATAGTTTATAATTGGTGTCCCTGTTGGCTCCATCGCTCTCGTTTCAAAGAGTCTTGGGAGGTGAAGACAAAAGTGTACGTCACCTTAATGGAGCCCCAAGGTTCAGGACAGTGGGGAAGCTCAAATCCCAACAGGGAGTAACGCTGTGAAGCAGAGCCGCTGTCAAAATACATTAAAAGTGCAGTTCAACTGAAACTCTAAGGCCATCCATGAACAAAACCGTTGGCTCCCAGCCCAGCGTCTCGGAGGCTTACATGTTTGAAAAGACAAGGATAAACAACACAATTAGTTATGACCCCAGCAAGCTTCCTTTGCAAACGTTTAATGGTTGTTGCCAAGCAACTCGGTGTGTTTGGTCCTGGGTGGGAAAGTCCATTTTATTGTTTTTTTCAGATGGACGTCCCACGGATAGTTACGCGGTGCACAGGAATGAACTTATATTTCTCGTCACTTTATTGGTGTCCATGGAGACTGTGTTTACAAGTCAATCCGGTGTCTCCTTAATAGCCGCTTGATGCCTCAGTTTGTTCCCTTTCAACGCCTCGACGCCAGCCTCAAGTCAGAGCCTGAAAACGGTGAGGTTGGAAAGTAAGACTTTTACTTTGAAATGTCAGTTTACACAAAGGGATTTTTAGCCATATCCGTGGCATGGACAGATGTTTCACAGACGTTCAGGTTCCTTTTTACCTCTATCTTTGGCTTTTACTGAAATATTTCTACAACTATACTATGGATTGTGGATTTTTACAGTATTATTAGTCACATTTGTATTACTATTTGCTTCCATTAATGCTTTTATTATCATTATTATTCCGTTAGATCCACTGCTGCTATTATTAGTAGTCGTAACTTTTCCATCATTATTCTTTATTATATATACTTCACTCATTATATGAATCATTTATATCATACATTGACTGTGTTGCAATTCTATTATGCTGTTCATTCCGCACACATGACTGTTGCACTTCTGTCCATCCTGGGCGCGAGATCCCTCCACCTGTCATTCTGCCTCACAGAGATAGGGCAACACAGGGTTTAAATACACTGGGGAGGTGATGAGGCACAGGTGGGATCAATCAGGGGCGGAGCCAGAAGATCACAGTTGTGGGAAAAACACACAAAGACAGGAAGTGACACAAAATAAAACAGGAAATAATGATAACCCAAATCAAATGAGGAAAACATAACGGGACATGACACCTGGGACAGAGGAGGTTGTAAAACTCTGAGGAAAATTTGTAATTTGCAATTTTGGGCTATACAAAATAAATTGAATTGAATTTGATTGAATTGCCATGATTATTTATTTATTTTATTCCATGTACCTTGAGGATGAACCCTGACTTTTCTTGAGTTCAGGTATACCCAACTTACTTTGTCCAGGGGCCAGTTAATAAAGGAACTGAATAAACGTTAAATTATAAATTATAAACTCACTAACTTAACTTATTAACTTGATTCATTTGTCACAATGGTTGAAACTAAAGGCCTTTAACTAAACCAGATACTGTTGTGGATTGCCATAAAATGTGGTGCACGCGATCACGTCCCCATCTGGATGGTTTGTAATTACCTTCATGATTCTCATGATGATTTTTTTTATGTGTCAGAAACTTTGACTTAGGATCAAAAACCACTGACATTCCCATCATCCTCAGTGAAACTAAGATATTTGAACATTTACTGCAAAGCACCGCTGTATCACATGGCTTTGAACTCCTGGTCTAGTGTTCCCCACATTGATTGCAAAACTCTTTTGTTGCCTGTTAACATGACAAACATCCATATCTCGTGGTCGGTCTGTTTCTTGGCCCAGTGGCAAACAAAAATATATCTTTGCAGCCTGTCAAGCAAACCAGATGTTCCCTTTACCCTCTCTGATACTATTTTCTTGAATAGTTTCCATGTGAAGCCCAATAATAACTCTTAACAAAGGTCTAACTTTACTGTCAGTCATTGTTTTTAACGTTGTCATATCTCAGATGGCATGAAACCAAACTCTAATGTAACCTATGCTGTGTGTCATTAAGCTTACCTATTACATATATTGACGTCTCACACCAAACACATCTAATTATGATCCAAATCATAATTTTCCACTTTCAAATTGCTTGCAACATACTGGCATCAGTGCAGTTTGGATATCCTCAAGGTGCAGCCTCTTTTGCAGAGGACACTTCACTAAAACTGGCTCTAGTGTTGACTCACATTCAAGTCATGTGTCCTGTGCAGTCCTTACAAAACATGTTTTGCACTGATTATTTCCTATTTTTGCACTTCTTTTTTTTTTTTTTATCTTGAAGGGGGCAGCTGAGGATAAAGTCTCTTGGCTCTTGACTCATGTCACTGCATGACTCACTGAGACTCCACTGTGACATTTGTCTCCTCATGCAGGAATCTGCAAGGGCAGAAATCTACCAGTCAAATGTAGTTGTTTTCTTCTAATTCCTTTAACCTCCAAACAATAAAGGGGATTTATCTGTCTAGCTGTTTGTTTGTTGTGATAAATACATGGTTTGTTTCCCTTTACATTCAAAATCCCTAACTTATTTCTGTACTTCCCTCCATTTAGGTTTTGCTGTGTCGTTATCAAGTTTAAATTTATGCCGCGTACAGAACACGTGGGGCTGTGTCTCATGACTGTCTTTCCTGGAACAAATATCTCAACCATGACTTTTCTTTCTATATCTTGCTCATATGTAGGATTCATTACAGTTGGAACAGATGGAGAAGGCTATATATATATATATATATATATATATATATATATATATATACATCTATACATGAGCAAGAGATAAAAAAAAAAAAATGTCATGGTTGAGATATTTGTTCCGAGAATGTGCGAGAGATGAAATAAAACAGTGGAGGAATATTCCATTACAAGTACAAGTCCTGTATTCAAATCATGCTTTTGTAAATACAAATGATCAGCAAAATGTGCATTAAGTATCAAAAGTAAAAAATACTCATTATGTAGAATTATGCCCCTATGAGTGATGTATCATTATGTATCATATTTCATTATTAGTACAGTTGAATTATCAGCATTATAACGTTGTGACGGGGAAATCAATTTGAGCTGTTTAACATATTAAAGCTTTTAAGTTATGAAAAACAAGTACAAGTGTAAACAAAAACAGTCAAAGAGCTACAAAGGCCACGTATGCTGATTTTGTTTGATGGCTACAATCAGAATTAGTTGATGAAGAAAGGCATGTGTATGACCCTAACCCTCCAAGCCTCCCACGAGATATACGGAAGATTAAAAGTGAATAAAGTAAAACAATTTAAGTCATAGGTGTCAAACTCAAGGCCCGCGGGCCAAATCCGGCCCACCACGTCATTTTATGGGGCCCACGCGAGCTCGAAAGGAATATGATTGTCTTAAAATTAAAGTCTATGCTGCTTTACAATGTACAGTGACCATAAACTACATCTCCCTCAATGCATGTTGATTTTGTGACCCGCGAATGAATGGCATCCTACCTCTAGAAAGCAGTGTTTCAATATCGGCGTTTAACTAAAGAGGTTTAAGTTGAAAAAGATCGACAAATAATCCCTAAATGTCCAAGAAGAGAAAGATTGATGCAGACGGAAAGCGAATACATGTCTGTGCTTCAAGGAGAACAACCGGTCTGTCTTCTGTGTTATGAGGCGTGTCGGTGATGAAGGAATATAATTTACGTCGGCATGTTGACACCAAACACGGAGCCAAGTACGCTAAATTTAGCCTCCAAGAAAAACATAAAGTTGTCCAAGAATTCGCACTAGACGCGCCAGAGAGGGGGCGTGGCTTATCTCTGTGGAAATAGCTCATTTCCGCCATTCAACCATAGAAGAAATAACCACTATTTCTGCTTTGTACATGTTGTGGAAGTCCCACAAACATGGGAACATCAAACGCCCTTGTGTCTGGGTTGATAATATTATCCAGGAGCTGCGTCTGGAGGACTGCTGCTTCCGGACTATCAACTTCTCCTCCATAGTTTCTGATTCAACAGCGGCATGACGTCAGTGATGACAGGCGGAGCTTCTCAATGCTGATTGGCTTTCACGACACAGCGTCACACGAATTGTTCGCGTTGTGCCATTCTCGCCGTTATGATTATTAAAATTTGCGTTATTCACATCCATTTGCATCTGTGCATTGATTTTGTTTGTAATCTACTCGCGCGAAACATTCACAACACGTTTGGTGTGAACGCAGCATAAAGGTATGTGAGCAGGTGTGCCAATTAAAGGTATGTGAGCAGGTGTGCCAATTAAAGGTATGTGAGCAGGTGTGCCAATTAAAGGTATGTGAGCAGGTGTGCCAATTAAAGGTATGTGAGCAGGTGTGCCAATTAAAGGTATGAGAGCAGGTGTGCTATGTAAAGGTGTGTGAGCAGGTGTGCCCCAGACCACAACTGTCAAACATGTTTTTAGCAGCTCACAATTATTTGTTGTACCAGAATTATGTCCCTCTCAACTGTGACAAAAAAAGCTTTGAACAAAGTTAATGTAATGGTGTCTGTTCTTTCCTTTAACAGTTTAATGTGGGTTTCTTAACACTAAATTAAAAAGGATGTATGTTATAATAGAAGAGAAATTAGCTTACATACATTTTTACATTTATATAAATGCATGTACTATATTTTTACATTTGAATAAACAATAATCAAATGCAGAGACAGTCATTTAACAATATGTTAGGGAGTAGTTACATTTATAATTTCTTACAGTTACAACCGGCCCTTTGAGGGCAACCACAATGCTGATGTGGCCCAGATTGAAAATGAGTTTGACACCCCTGATTTAAGTGAATCTTTTAATTTGTAATAATGCATCATATTTTATATACTGATCATATCCTTTTTGTGTGTAAAATCGCACTCTGCAGAGTAATAATAGCTGTCAGATAAATGTACTGGAGTGAAGACTACAATAGTTTCCTCTGAAATGTAGTGGACTATTAATAACATTTCATGTGAAGTACCAGCGTCTCAAAATTGTACGTAAGAACAGAACTTGAGTAAATGTATTTAACTACATTTCGCCACTGCTTTGCAAATTACGATTTTACATACAAAAGACTTTATAAAATATGATGCTTTGCTGTTAAATAAAGGGGGTAAAAATATCTCCGCCTACAACAGCTACTTATTTAAAATGCTGCTTACACATCAGTGCATCAGCAATAATAATACAATAATATAATCAACAATATACTCCATAACAAGTACTTTTACTTGTATTTACTGAAGTAAGATTTTGAATAGATTTAAGTTCAAGAGACTTTATAGGCACGGTTACAGAGTACATGTACTCTTGTTCTGAGTCATTTAAATGAGAAAAAAAAAACGTAAAGATAAAACCATAAATACAAATAACATATGAATCACAAACTGAGTAAAATAAATTAGTAGAAAATATAAAAATGCGGCCATACTTTAGGGCCCCACCACTGATGCGATGTGGGACTTTCCCTTATGGAGGCTTTGACTTTATAAAGTCCTCTAAGGCTCATTTGAAACAAGCCTCTACATCAGAAACAGATGTTCTAAACCGTTTTGGTGATTTTCCGTAAAAAGCTGTTTCATGTTCTTTGTTCTGTGTTTGTTTCTTGGGAGAGATGTTTTCAGTTTATTTGTTCTTTTTTGTTCAGGGAGTAGATCAGTTAAGTTTCGTTATGATAAATTAGTTGATACAATTACAGACACACACGTATGGTTAATGACAAAATAAAACTTATTTCTTTTAATGTCAATGGGCTTTTGAATTCAATTAAGCGCAGTAAAATATTATCTAAAATGAAGAAAGAACAAGCACATGTGGCATATTACAGGAAACCCATTTAAGTGACACAGAGCACGAAAAACTAAAGAGAATGGGCTTCACTAATGTGTTCTTCTCATCATATAAGTCAGGACATAGGAGAGGAGTTGCTATTCTTATCTCAAGCAAACTAAATTTTGAAAAAGTATTTCAAATGGGAGACAAAGAGGGCAGATATATTTTGGTAAGGGGGATATAGAAGGGAATCCTGTTACTCTGTTTAATATATATGCACCCCCAGGAAGCAATCTAGGTTTTTTCCAGAAAATCACCAATATCATGACAACAGAAACAAAAGGCCTCTTGATATGTGGGGGGGGGGGCTTAAATATACACCTACGGCCAAAGTTAGACTCCTCCAGCAGGAAGACTCATGAAAGGAAGTCCATATATAAGAAGGTCAACACACTCTTTGAGGAAGTTGGTTTGATTGACAGATGGAGAGACCTTTTCCCTAACAGACGGGATTACACTTATTATTCTGCCCCCCATTCCTTATACACAAGAATAGACTATTTCATAACATTTGGAAAAGATAAGGATAAAATAAGCAATTGTGGGATTGAGACAATAGACCTAAGTGACCATGCACGTATATACCTCTCTTTTGATTTTAACTTGAGAACCAAGAATACTACATGGAAACTGAACTCAAGTTTACTCAATGATCTGAATGTTAAGAAACAAATTAGGAAAGAGATTAGTCTTTACCTAGAATTCAATGACAATGGAGAAGTTTCACCCCCCATCCCGTGGGATACTTTAAAGGCTGTCCTAAGAGGAAAAATTATAGCAATATCCTCATACTTAAAGAAAACGAGGAATAAAAAGCTTGAGGAGTTGTACAACAAACTGAAGGAATTAGAAAAAAAACACAAATTGAGTTTAGCGCCAGATACACTAGGGGAAATGAGAAGAATTAGAAACAAAATTAACAGTTTGACTACACAAGAAATCAAGAGAAACGTAATGTTTTTGAAACAGAGACACTATGAAAGTGGATCCAAATCAATGAAAATACTAGCATGGAAATTGAAAAAAAAGATGGCAGAAAACACAATTCACAGAATTAGGGATCCAAGAACAAAAGAGATAAAAAATCGACTAAGTGAAATTCAGGAAGCTTTTGAAGCATTTTACAAAAATCTATACTCTAATGTTCCAGGGGAGATGTAACCCAAATTGATAGCTATCTAAATTCTCTAAAGTTGCCCACTTTAAATGAAGACCAAAATAGAAGTATGACGGCAGATATAACGGAAGATGAACTAAGATCAGCAATTGGTAGGTTAAAACTAAGCAAGTCTCCAGGATCAGATGGTTATACAGCAGAGTGGTATAAGGAATTTAAAAATGAACTGATCCCTGTGATACTTCCCACACTGAACTGGGCTTTAAAACAGGAGCAAACGTCAGAAGGCAAGGATAAAATGGAATGTGGATCATTTAGACCAATATAAATATAGATTATAGATTATTCACTTCAATCATGTCAAGATGATTAGAGGAGTTTTTACCCATGCTGATACATAATGATCAGACAGGGTTTATACAACAACGCCAAACACAAGATAATATACGAAGGACACTACACATTATGGATCATATACAAAAAAATAAGATAAAAGCATTAGTGATAAGTGTAGATGCTGAAAAGGCTTTTGACTGGACTTTTCTTTACAGAGTCCTTCACAGATTTGGTCTACATGACACATTATGCATGGCATTATATGACAATCCCACCGCCAGGATTAAAATCAACGGATATTTATCAAACAATTTCAATCTAGAAAGAGGTACAAGACAGGGCTGCGCATGGTCACCACTACTCTTTGCACTATATTTGGAGCCACTAGCTCAATATATCAGACAAAATGAAGATATTAGAGGAATTACTATTAAAGGTATAGAGCACAAATTGTCCTGTTACGCAGATGACATCTTGATCTACCTGGAGCAACCAACATACTCTACCTAAACTGATGCAGTCATTTGAACAGTATGGTAAACTATCAGGGTACAAGATTAATGTGGGTAAAACCCAGTTACTCTCATATAACTATAACCCAAATGACAAATGATGGCAAATGACATCCTTCAAATATCTGGGCATCAATATTATAAAAGATCTTACAAAACTTGCAGAATATAACTATGATCCACTAATAAGAAAAATTAAGGAAGACATAGCAAGATGGAACTTAATTCCTTTCCTAAGTTTCTCTGCTAGGATTGAATCCATTAAAATGAATATACTGCCCAGACTACTTTACTTATTTCAAACTCTACCAACAGAGATTAACCAAAACCAATTTCATGAATGGGACAAGATGTTATCTAGGTATATTTGGACAGGTAAAAGACCCAGGGTCCGTCTCAAAACCTTACAACTACCTAAAGAAAAGGGAGGATGGGGCCTACCTTCTCTTAGAGATTATTAGCGGCACAGATGAGAGCTGTAATATGCTGGTGCAACCCATCGTATAGGGCTCAATGGAAAAACATTGAAGAGAAAATAACCTCCACCCCCATACAGGCAATCCTAGCTGATAACAACCTACAAAGTCACATAAATACTACTGATAACCCATGGGTGAAGTGGACTCTTAAAATATGGAAAACCATTATAAGAGAACACAAATTAGAGGGAGATATTGTAACACTTAACTGGTGTGCATATGATTCGGACTTCACACCAAATAAATTGGATCCTAGATTTAGGGATTGGACAGCTACAGGAATAACAGCCATATGCAACATAATGAAAGGAGGCACACTGCTAAATTTTGAAACTCTTAAAGAGAAACACTCACTAAAAAAACAGGACTTCTATCGATACTTGCAGATGCGACACTATGTGAATACGAAGATGAAAAATATGACAAAGAGTACATATCTGATAGAACTGTTCAAAAAAGCATATAACTCAGATATAGACAGTAAAATCATCTCATGTATATATAAATGTCTGTCGAATTTTAAAACACATTCAACCTCTTATATTAAAACAAAATGGTAAAAGGAGGGAGGAATAACTATATCTGAGGAAGAATGGACAGTAATATGCAAAGTTCAATGGAAGTGTACCAGCTCGCAGACATGGAGAGAGTTTGGGTGGAAAAATGTGATACGGTATTTTATTACACCCTCTCAGAAATGCCACTATGACAGTAACCCCCCTATTTGCTGGAGAGGATGTGGAAATCAAAATGCAAACCATTATCATGTTTTTTGGGATTGCCCTTCTATCACAGACTATTGGAGAGGGATACACACCGCCCTACAAAACATTTTTGAAGGTGAAATACCTCTGAAAAGTAAGACCATGTATCTGGGATATTTACCTAAAACATTGTTAAAAAGAGACAAATATTTAATAAATGTACTTCTGGTGGCCGGCAAAAAGACTCTCACCAGGAAATGGTTATCACAAGAGAGCCCCACTCTGAATGCATGGATGGACATTACAATGGACATTTACAACATGGAGAAGATAACAGCATCTGTCAACTACAAACTGGAACAATTTTTGGTATATTGGGAAAAATGGGTTACATACGTAACACCCCATAGACCTGATTTTATTTTCATAAATCAATCAAGGTACAATAGAGAATAAGATCACTCCCTAGTTATATATTGTTTTCTTTTTGTTCTTTGTTTTTTCTGTTTCTTTGTTGTTGTTTATACTATGTTTTTCACCCCTTGTTCTATATGTGTATAACCAAAATGAGCATAATTTAAAAACCTGCACATGAAATGTCAACTATCTGAAAGACATCTGTAAATATCTAATTGATGCCTACTATCAATAAAAAAAATAATGAAAAAAAAAATACATAAAGGTAGTCATAGAAATGCTGGTACCTTACACAGTATGTAAAATACAGTGTAATTGGGGTATTTTCTGTATATATTTAAAGTAAGTAAAGGCTCTGAATTCTTCTTCCACTATTGAAGGATTTACATTTCCTTTGTGTTTACCATCTAAAATCAAGTTTAACTACAACATCTGTCTCAAAGGTGTTGTGTTCTGGAAAAACCCGCACAGTTGCGACCTTGTCCCTGAGTATTGATATGTCCTCCCGGGCGACGGAAGACATAACTCACTGCTGCCGTCACTGCCAATATCCTAATTTGCTATTAGTTCGGGATTACCACATGAGAGAGAGAGAGAGAGAGAGAGAGAGAGAGAGAGAGCGAGAGAGAGAGAGAGAGAGAGAGAGAGAGAGAGAGAGAGTAGTAAGCTCATTAGCTGAAGACTGACCTGAATAACTGTCTTTCTCACTCCATCTTATGTCCCACTTTTACATTGTCAAGCATAAAAAAACAACAACAATACAGTATGACACACACAACACAACATGTGGATGCGTTATTTTTTGGCTCGAGTTTGGCGCCAAAGAAAGCCTGAGTTTACATTTCGGCAGACAGACTTAGAGATTTAGGACTTGGGCAAGTGCTGTGTAGTCCCAGCTGGTCATTACGTAAGAAATGGCACGGCAGAGACTACAAGTGCAAATAAATTGAACGAGAGGTTCCCGCCAAGAAGATCTCTTTATAGGATTGCCTTGAAACGAGAGGGGCTGAGCGGCCAGTCACTTTCCCCCCACATTTCCACCGCCATGTTGAACAAACACCAGGCTGAAGATGCCCACAAAGTTTTGAAAACACAGATTGCAACTCAGGCTGGTACAACCAGGAGCTCATATTATCTCAATGCTCTGCGTGGCGGCTCCCCTCGGAAGTGTGCGACAGTCAGACGCTTACCCTTAACATAGCCACGGTAATATGGGATTACACTCTCCCTTGAAGTATTAGCAGCCAGGACACGGACAAAGCAGGCGAGCGGTGGTCTTATGAGTCAGCTTTGTCAAAGAGGGAGCTGAGATTCTGAGAAAGTATTTACGCGTTTGCAAATAACCCAAAAAAATAAAAAGTGCATCCCGTGCCGCATCGGGACGATTCATTCGAGGCTTTATTTTTCCACTGTGTGTCTGTGCAGTGTTCACTTCAGCCGTCGTCATGTGTCCGTCTTGTTTTTGTTTGTTGCCTTACAGTGCAATGTAACGCTCCGTTAAAAGGTGAGTCACAAGGTTGCCAGTGGAAAACGCGGCCAGCTCTGCAGATAACTACAAACAACGTCTGCATGTGAGGGGGGATTACACCGTCACCATGTGACCGATCTGCCCTTAGACAGACCTCTAACAAAAGACAGGCTAAATCTATCTAGGACAACTACCTCCGGCCCCAGACTCCTCAAATTTAAACAATCAGGCGGACACAGTCGCAACCAAACCCTGCCTGCGAGGGCGGACAAAGCGTGACCTTGACATTGTACGGTTCCGTCTGCGAAGGAAAAGAAAGAAAAGTTGATCATTTAGTTTTGCTTTTAGTATAAAAAAAAGTATTAAAGGGAGGGTTGGTAATCTTAAAACAAAATTCTGACAAAAACAAATAAATAATCAGGTATCAGTGACTGTCGCAGGACTGTAATACGTCCGTCCAACCATTTCATTCATCACAGATGTAATGATTGGACGGGTTACAGTTAGATAACTTTGAGTACTAATCGTAGACTGTTTATAAGACGTGAACGTAGCTGGAAGTCACTCATTGGTTTGTCAACTGCCGTTTTGAAGCCTCGAGTTCTGCGATTTTGCTGTCACCATCTTGAATTACGGCCCTCACCATGTGTTTTTTTTACAGCCAATGAACAGAAGTTACCATATTTGGAATGCGGAGGAGTATCCGGCTTTGGTAGCGGCAGCAACCTGTCAATCACAGTAAGCCCGCCCTAAAGCATACCCTTCTTTATGGTCTATTTGACTCTAAATGGACGATCATTTACTAAATGAACATCATGCTGTATTGAAGAAGATTTGAAACTAGAGATTGAAACCATAAACTCATGTTTA
This sequence comes from Ophiodon elongatus, assembly GCA_016806645.1. Classification (NCBI taxonomy): domain Eukaryota; kingdom Metazoa; phylum Chordata; class Actinopteri; order Perciformes; family Hexagrammidae; genus Ophiodon; species Ophiodon elongatus. The sequence continues at coordinate 56,903 of JACSYO010000734.1, forward strand.
CAATGTTTACTGAGGGAATAAATCAAGAGAGAAGTAGAGTCATTTTCTCATAGACTTCTATACAATCAGAGGAGTCGCCCCCTGATGGTCAGTAGAGAGAATGCAAGTTTCAGACATGAAGCATCGGCTTCACTCGGCAGAACCGGAGGTTGGCCTTGCTCCAGTGACAAAGAAGTGTACTTCTGACTACACATAACCACACCCTTTACTTACTAATAATATAATTAATTCTTGTAAACAAACAGGAGCATTACCTCCGCAATTAACACCGGTGAGCTAGCTATATTGTAGCTAGCGACAGGTTTAGAACAACTCTCAGCTTAGTTAAGAGCAATTTATACAATGTCATCCATATAATCAACTTTGAGGTTTCAAAGCAAAAAGTTCGCAACATCCTGTGATCTTTTCAGTTTATTCAAGTTGAGCCACATAGCAGTGAAGTCACACGGTTAAGAGAACCCGATTGGTCGTCCGGTCTCAATGCAGGGCTCTGATTGGTGCTTTGCAGGTAGGGAATGTAGACTTTAGAGATAGGATGTTTTCTCTTTTTTCAGAATTTAGGGCCACAATTTGTACCAAACCTAGTATTGTGACCTGATACAATAGCAGTTATAAAGCTTTCTCTCCCCTGTTTGTGTTCAGCTACTTTAGATTCAAGGTTGGTTTTTGTCACAGTTACAAACAGTGAGCGTCCAAACTTGCGGCTTTTTTTTTTTCTTTTTCTTCCAGTTACTTTCCTGTTTCCTGGCCATTTCACCCTGAGGCATCAGAAAGCAGTTGTCCTGCCGACAGAGCTTTTGTTCTCCGCAAGGAGAAACCATCGCTGAAACTCAAGGGGACTGGGTGGCTTTGAAACGCACTTTGCTTTACAACACGGACATGAAATGTTGCTTCTAAGGCTAATGAGGAAATGTGCAAGTGGAGGCATACACGGCATAGAAATAAGGAACAAAAACAAACACTCTGTCCTTTCCTGTAGTTTTTATTTGAGTGTGGGGTTTTTTCCATAAAATTGCACAATTAAATGATTTCTGGCTCAATATATATTTATATATAAAAGAAAAACCCTACTGAGATTGGTAAATCTCAACACAAGTCAACATGCCTTCACTTCACAAGTTAATACTAATATCTGACTGTTAAAACAATGATAGACCTTCTAATAAACATTAGTATTAGTGATATATCTTGATGACTTTACAATATACATAAAATACCGTGGTACATGACTTTCTCCATATTACACATCCCTGTGCTATGCATCCTTTAAGACATTGTCTGGCTCATATCTTGTGATAAGTGGCACCTACTCAACCTAATTCGGTCTCCACCCTCTCCGATGGATGAATGATTGATATGTGTGTCACTATATAACCACAATATATAAGTCAGAACAGTTTGTTTACAAATAGCACAATCTACAAGATCCAGTTTGACAGCATGCTGTGAGTCAGCAATAAGTGAACTCTGCAATGAACAAACGCCACAAAGATTTCACTTTATTAAGGAGAATAGATCAGACGGCGTCTGTCAAAGGTTATGCAGCCTAAAATAGTAAAGGGGACAAAATATGATGAATTATGGCTTCATGCAAAGCCAAGAGGTGTCAAAGGTGTATCTGTTAACACAATAATAGACCTTCTAATAAACACTGTGAGTGGTTGGTGTTAGTGACCACCATCTTGGTACTGTACCTGCAATACATGACAAAAAAACACGTGGACGCGCCATCTGTTTGTTTGACACGGCCGATGCTCCAGATTAAGACAATACGGTGAACTATGAGCTCAAGTCTTGCAGACACAACAGATTATCTTCATTCATCTGTTCGGTTGCACTGGAACATATTGGCACTCTGCAGATTGCCTATTGTGAAATATACTGTCAGATGCAAATTAACGAATAAATAAATAAATAAATAAAATAAAAAAGTATGATTAAAATGTTGCATGAAATTAAGCTGCCACTTTAAATTGGTTATAAGTCGTAACTAATGGCTTTATTAATGATTGAGTCTTTTTTATATAGATCAGTTATGAACTGCAAATAAGAGCAACTTTTGCGTTGCCAGGTTGTAAAAGCCATATCATATATAAAAGCATTTATTAATAGCTTACCAACATTAAAAATATGAATAATTACCAAATAGAAGAGATGAACACCATGCCAATGGTATTTTTTTTCACAACCTGGAAGCCCACCATCTGCCCTTATTCTTGCTTCTAACTGATCTATAAAACATGATTAACCATTGATACAGCCCCATTAGTTTCAGCTCATGATAAAGTGGATTCAAAATGATCAACACAGAGTCATTTTCGGGAACTATTTTGTTTTTTATTTTTATTTTTATTTTCACCCACAAATCAGACTCCTAATCCAACACATCTGCTAAATGTGCGATTGATTAGTTTGTTTCTCCTGTTCCTGCGGTGGCAGGTCTGTTGGGAGGACCGGTGAAGGGCGGGCGGAGGGAGGCTGTCGCTTTAAGAAGTTGTTGCATGGAGAAGCTGGTGATTTTCCACTCAAACTGATATTAAATTGTTTCACTCAGCGTTTAAAACGCACGCTACAAAAAACGAAGAACAACAGGCTGCTTTGGTAAAACGAGGACAGGTAATTCGGCTCCTTCTTGACGTATCGAGTCACTAAATGATGGTTAATAGTGTTTTTATAAAAAAAAAAAAAAAAGAAGAACGCAAGACGGATAGAAAAACTATAATACAAATCCGCTTTTTAAGATATCTCTATTTTTTGACGGTTTTTTTTTTTCTTTTGAAACACTGCGTGTTGTTTAGTCATTCGTCACCGTGTTTTGATTCATTTCATTCTCCGACATAAACAAACCAGATTCGCTCTCTTTTTCTTTGACATGATGCTGTGTCCTCATTATTCCCATAATGCATCCGCTATAAATAAATAAAAAGAAAATCCTGGCGTTTTAACTCCTGCTTTAAAAAAAAAAAAAAACTTAAGCAAATATTGTTTTGGTCATGAAAAACAAAAAGCCCTCTGCTTTCGCTTTTTAACCCGGTTTCCTGTGTTTATAGCTGATAAAACCTTGTCCATCGTTTCTCTTTGATGTTTTTTTGTTGAAGGTCTGCTGTGATGCGTTCAGGTACAGCCCCGACTTCACAGTGACATGTGATGTATGTGTGTGTGTGTGTGTGTGTGTGTGTGTGTGTCACCCTCCACACCCACAAGCCATCCGCTAATTAAATGAATGGATGAGTGAACTCATGCAGTAATAGTTATCATATTGATATCGTGATATTGAGACTAGATATAATCTTAGATTTTGGATATCGTAAAGTGTTCTCTTTTCCTGGTTTTAAAGGGTGCATAACAATACAGTGATGTCATTTTATGAACTTACCAGACTGCTCTATTATGTATTTTACCCGCTTATCCATTACATGCACATTAATGATTATTGATAAAAAAATATAGTTTTGTAAATATTTAGTGAATGCACCAATAGTCAATCCTACAGTATATATATACACCATGATACATGATTTTCTCCATATTGCCCATCCCTATAATATGCATCCTTTAGAGTCTCTCTGATGTACTAAGACATTTCTGGCTCTGGATCTTGAGTGATTAGCCAGAACAGTATGTTTTCAAATAGAAAACAGCACGCTGTTAGTTAGCAATAAGTGAACTCCGAGTAACAACACAAAGTTTCCCCTTCATTAAGGAGAACACATGACGCACGCTTTCTCTCTCTATACCCTCAAATCCAGAGCATGACACCGGACAACAATATGATGGATTACGGCGTCATGCAAAAAGCTAAGAGGCGCCAAAGGTGTGTGTGTTTAAACAACAGCTTGTCATCAGCTGATCTTTAACCTCCACTACCATCCCCCCCAACCTGCCATTTAACTTTGAAAATCCTGCAGAGGAATTTCTAATTGACTCCTGCATGCCGGTCCTTTGTCCCGCCATTGTGAGCTCTCGGAGCCCTGCACGGTATCTAAACAGACCCACGGACGAGCAGAGAGAGAGGGGGGAGGAGGAGGGGAGACGCCTCTCCTTATTAGGAGTTGTTACACCGCCGATACTGTACTTGTTTACATTTCGCAGATAACAAACCTCATGTCATGAAAAGAACAGAAAGGGGGGGTGTTCAAAATATCCAGGGTTTATCAGCATATATGTGTGTGTGTGTGAGAAAAACAAAATAGTTTTCACACAAAGATGCTTTGGGGAGTGGGGCTTCATATTTGAGTGCTGTTTGAAAGAAGAAGAAGACAAAAAGCACTAAAACTCTCAATGCTGCCTTCAGGATCACAATTCAAAGCCAACCCTCAGTGTTCAACATGAACAAGAAGTGTGTGTGTGTGTGTGTGTGTGTGTGTGTGTGTGTGTGTGTGTGTGTGTGTGTGTGTGTGTGTGTGTGTGAGAGAGAGAGACACATACTCCCTCTCCCTCACACATACATACACACACACTTGGCTGTGTGTGTATGTTTTGTGGGCAGGGAGTAGTTGGAAGTGGAAATTTACAGTCTCCCACGTTGGTACCTGACTTGTCTGTCACAGCGAGGCAGCGTCCAATCTCCACTTTGGATTTAATTGTCTTTAGCCAAAGGGGGCGGGTCCCCTTCCCCCACCACCCCAACCCCACCCCCCAGGCTGTCAGCTCCACTTCTTGTGACCCGTGTCGGCATAAAGACATTCAGTACAGAGGAATGGTGACAGCTGAGAGAGAGGAACTCTATACATAATCGCAGCCATGAAGGAAATGTAAGTTTTTCTTAACTGCTTTTGCTGAGGGGGAAAAAAAAGACTTGATTTGTGTTTCTTTTTCTTTTAAAGGGTTTGCAAGTTTGTTTTTTTCCTGCATGAATGGATTTAAAATGAGTCAAATGAAAATAAGTTGTAATGCTTTGGCGGGTATTTGTGTGTTTAAAGGTTAGAAAAAGAGCCGCAAGTAGATTTTATTGTTTGCTTTTGTGATTGATGTTGACAGGATTTTACAAGAATGAATGAAGATTGAAGCAGTTTTTTCTTTTTTCTTTTCTTTTTACAGGTTAAGGAATTTGTGTTTAAGTGTGTCTAGTTTAAATCCCGAGGACAGTTTGTCTTAAGTCTTATCTGGCCTCCGAACAGCATGCCGGCAGGTGAAAGCATACGCTAAGCAGACGAGGGGAGAAAAGGGGGGAGAAAAGAGATAAAGAGAGAGAGAGAGAGAAAAGGGGAGAGGAGGGGAGGGGGGGGGAAGGAAAGAGGGAAACAGGATGAGAAGCAGAGTGGGCAAGAACTGATCCAGTTATGTAAGGAGGTCTGAGAATGGAAAGCGGTTCAAGTTGACTTGTCATGCATAACAGGAAGAGAGAAATCCTGGAAAATGATGGGACACGGTGTGCACATGGGGGGATGGAGGGCTTGTTCTTGAAGCGTTGTTGAAGTGATGAGATGCGACATTCCCTATAGGAATGTGAGCGCTGAAGGAGTCGCCTTCTGATGTATTACCCCGATACCTGAGTCCAGACATGTCACATGCCACAGTTTTACGTGTTTGTTTTTCAGCGGGCACCAAACTCGCGTTAATAATTTGTAAGCTTCTTTGCACAGCTTTTTCTTTGACAAATAATGTGGTCTAAATTAGTTTTTGCTGCCTGCAGGCTTAAAGGGGAAGTATGTAATGTGGCTCCTCTGAAAAGAGGAGGTAATTACCCCCCTTTCAATGAATCCTGTATCTTACAATTAATTACAGCTTTCCCATTGTTCCTCTATTTGTTCTTTATTTGCCAGCTGGGGAGCTTAAGTCACAGTCTTGGCACGTCTTACACAGTTATTCCAGTCCCTATTAGGGTTTCTTTTCTCCTCTTCGGCTCATGCAGTTGGAAATCGGATACCTCTATCAGTATTAAGGAATCCTGTCTTTCTTGGAAAGGCTGTTTACAGTGTCAATACTCAAGTGAACTTAAGCCGTTGTATCATCTTGAGAGCAGCAGCCGGGGCTTTGGGGAATGCAGAGGGATATCATCGTCTCTAAATTGGGACTACGGAGGCTGACTTGTTGCTGATTCGGTTGTAGAAGAGAAAGCTGAAGAGGAAACTTTCCCCCCGGGTCAGGCGAGGTTTTTAAAGGGCGTGCATGGCGTTCAAGCATTCCCTTCCTTTTCCCCTTCAGTGACAATGCGCCCCCCTCTGAGTCGAAAAATACACCTGGAGAGAGTAAGAGATGGAAAGCAGAGAGCTGTCGTCAAAATGTGAACGTGCACATGCTCTCGTCGGGCTGGTTGTCCTGCAGCTTGGGGGACGTTTTCTTTGTGGGTTTTTTTGTAAATATGTTTATTGATTTTTAACGTTTTTAGTGGAAACATGTATTTTTTTTTTACTTCAATCACTTGACAAATGAATGGAAATCCTCATTCCCATCCATACTATACCTCCCTACCCGTTACAAGGTTAAAGGTAACAGAAAAGATACATTCAGGTGACAGCGGTAAGAACACAAGATCATTTCATTGAATTAATTGGTCAAAGTATTCCTTGTTAAAAGCTGTGATTTCGCTGTCTGGTTTCCATCAGCTCCCTGAAACATTTCTCTTGTCCTAATGACCTCCGTGTTCAGATTAGCCAGATTAGCAACTTAGTTCTGTGTATCGTGTACTCGGTAGTTACACAGCACGCTGTAACGCAATCAGGACACAGCATTATCTCCCCAAAGCTCCGCCCTATCTGTGTCTTATCCCGCTCACCTCTGTGTCGCTCTTTGTCTTTGTCTCCCTCCATCCGTCTTTTTAAATAACAATAAAATAATAATGATTGTTTTTGCCGTCCACAGCATGGCACAAAAAGAGAAGCTCCAATGCTTGAAGGACTTTCACAAGGACACCCTGAAACCTTCTCCGGGGAAGAGCCCCGGCACGCGGCCCGAGGACGAGGCCGAAGGCAAGGCTCCTCAGAGGGAGAAGTGGGCCAGTAAGCTTGACTTTGTCCTGTCCGTGGCCGGAGGCTTTGTCGGATTAGGAAACGTCTGGCGATTCCCTTACCTTTGTTATAAAAACGGTGGAGGTAGGTCCAAGATACACGACAGAGTGCTAAGCCATTAATTCACAGCCGGTGTTCGTTGAAGATGTCTTACTTTCTGCGTCCGTTCCACCAGGTGCGTTTCTCATCCCTTACTTCATCTTCCTGTTCGGCGGCGGCCTGCCGGTGTTCTTCCTGGAGGTCGCACTGGGCCAGTACACCTCCGAAGGAGGGATCACCTGCTGGGCCAAGCTCTGCCCCATCTTCACTGGTCAGTCCAAGCACGTAAACGCTGCATGTGTTCACATATAAAGACAGAGAAACAGAAGCCTCGCAGCTCAAATCATCCCTCACGAGATCAGTCAATATTTAACGCTGAATAAAAGCCTCATTTGCCCAAAACGAGAATCCCGCCCTGATTTTATTCCTGTTTAAGTCCAGTTTTCACGAGTATTTAACATTCTGCTGCATCTCCTCCCTTTGTAATTGGACCTTCATTAGGCTGCTTTTGTGTTATGTGAACGACATTACACGACACAGTAAAGCAGAAATATTGAGAGGACTGAACTTGGAGTATGACAATCACAATCAGCTTTATTGGACAAGTCTAAGTATTAAATTTGACTCCCTTTTTTGCATCTCTCAATAGACTGATGTAGAATCAGAAACTCACAACGACTTTGGCTTGGTGATTGGTGCGTGACAATAAACACCATGCAATAGTACAAGATTAAAAATGAAAATCTACAACAGAATATGATAAACAAACAAACCAATACAAGAGAAAGTTCAAATAAGTCTGTTATTAAAGTGTTTATTGTCTATTCAATGTGAAGAGTTGTTCAGGGATGTGTGAATGTAAAATGTATGTAACTGTCCTGGGGATGTCGGAGTCCATAATAATAGAAATAACAGTTCGGGACAAAGACAACAAAGCTGGACAGATAAACGTAAAGAACAAACAGGACTGTAGTTTTAAAAATAAAGTTGTAAAGATTATATAAATATATATAAAAAGCACAAGTAACAAACATTAAAATGAGAAACGCCAGGTACACACACACACACTTTTACGTAAAACATAAACATAACACCACGTGTTTGAAGGCTCTCCCAAACATCCTTGGATTACAGATTTTGTGAGTGCAACGAATTGATGTCTTCTTGGTTGCCGTGGCAACAGACTAGCGGAAGAAAGTTTACTGGCAATGGGAACAGCGAGTCTACATGAAAAACATTATGTTTGTTGTTGATGACAGTGTGTTTCGTCTTAACTTAAAGGATGTATGTGTTATAAATACCGGGATTGCGTCAGAGTCATGTTCTTTTGACCTGAGGTCACCAATAAGCTACTGATACTTTAAGACACTTAGAAGTTCATTGCGACCCTCCTTCTCTGAGCGGCAGCCGGCGTCGAGCACCGAAGCGGCGCACCTTCAGCTGCCGCCGCCGCACCCTCGCTCGTGCTCACACACGACATGAAAAGAAGCCGCTTCTTTGCTGGATCTGTGGCAGCTGCTGACGCTCTCCGTTATTCAAGGAGCGCTGAGGCTGCTGTCTGTCCATCTGCCGCAGCACAAGTGGCCGCAAATCTGGCCAATCACAAACCTCCTCATTGTCCCCCCATCCTCGCCACCCACACCCCCACCTCCACGCCTTCACATACACACACACACACACCTGTCACAGCATTGACTTGTCTATCAGTTTGCATTTGGTATGTGGGAACGAGGCAGTGGGGGCGACAGAGATGATGAGTTTAAAAATACTCCTGAGCAGTGGAAGAGTACCGGGGATTTCTGTATCCAGGTTCGTGGCAAAGTCATCTAAAAATAGTGTTAAAACACTAAGGACATTATAACAGTAGATAGCGGAGTCAAGCTCAGGATGCTTTCCCCTCTTTGAGTTGATGAAGAGCTGGCTGTTGTTTGTGTTTGTGATGGCTTTTAAAGTCGTTCATCCACGGTCTTCCCCTCGCACAACGTCGTCATGTAAAGAGTTGCTTACCACCAGGCTATAGATCTATACCCAGGATCAGTAAAGGGTGTGGTTGTGTGTAGTCAGAAGTACACTTCTTTGTCACTGGAGCAAGGACAACCTCCGGTTCTGAGAAGTGAAGTTAACGCTGAAGTGCCTTAAACCTGCTTTCTCTCTACTGTCCATCGGGGCGACTCCTCTGGTTGTATAGAAGTCTATAGAAAATGACTCTACTTCTCTCTTGATTTATTCCCTCAGTAAACATTGTAAACATGAGTTTAGTAAATTATGGTCCATTTAGAGTCAAATAGACCATAAAGCAGAGTATGCTTTAGGGCGGGGCTACCTTGTGATTGACAGGTTGCTATCCCAGCGTTGTCCAGACTGGGAGTCGTCCGTGTTTTCGTCTGACAACTTTAACCCCTTCACAGTGTGTTTTCACTTCATGAAAGTTAATTGCAACAATTCTCGGCGCTTAAAAATAGTCTTATTCAGTGTTCGGTTGTACTTAGCTCCACCCTCTCGTGTAACTTATGGTTGCAAAAACCAAGATGGCGACGGCTAACATGCCAAATTCAAGGCTACAAAACGTCAGTCCACTAACCAGTGGGTGGTATAAACAAGGCAAGAAGTCAAACTACTCAAGGTCAGAAAAAACAAGATTTTCAACTGCTGTTAAAGCGATATTATCACTATTTGGATTACAAATAACAACGAATTACATGACTACTCGCGTGTGAAAAATGTTGCTCGTAGGGACATAAAAACACACAGAATTATCCTGCGGGGGTTGGTGGAGATTAAAATCAGAGCTAAAAGAGAGCATTCATCAGGTGACCAAAAACATAAAAGCTTAATGATGAACAAAACGGAAACCAGAACTCTGTCTTGGATGATATATCTGAAGATCTGCCTTCTTTCCGGTCCCCTCTCCAGGTATCGGCTATGCCTCCGTGGTGATCGTGTCTCTACTGAACGTCTACTACATCGTGATCTTGGCCTGGGGACTCTACTACCTGTTTCAGTGCTTTCAGCCGGAGCTCCCCTGGGCCAAATGCCATCAGCCCTGGAACACAGAATTCTGTATAGAGGACACAGTCCGCAGGAACAAGACCCTATGGCTCGCAGCCAACATGACCAACTTTACCTCCCCCGTCACCGAGTTCTGGGAGTGAGTATTCTATTCACTGACAGCATGCCTCACTGATACACACACACACACACACACACACACACACACACACACACACACACACACACACACACACACACACACACACACACACACACCCACGCACACACACACACACACACCCACGCACACACACACACACACACACACACACACACACACACACACACACATGCGTGAATATACTAAGGTTACACTGCCTCTTTATCTTGCTTGCGTAAATGTGTTTGAACAGGTTCAATTCTTACAAAAAAGGCATGTTTACTTTTAGTTTTATGCCAGTTCATCTTAAACAACCTTTTTAACCCTTTAAGATCAGATCGCTGGTCATATTGTGCATCTAGTTAACAATATATGCAAAAAAAGGTAAATACATTTATTTGTATTTTTATATCAATATTATCTTTTCTTCCTGTAAAATATTACATTACATTTACAAATATAAATAATATTTTCTTTTGCTAACATTAGATACTTACATAGCAAATAGACATATTTAGCATTACGGAAATGAGTTAGTTAGCTGGGGTGTTCACCAACGTTAGTTGCCAGATCTCACCATTGCTGACACAGAGAAAAAGGTCTCAAACAAAGTTAATTTTCTTTTCTTTTGTGTTTGAAAAATGCCATTTTAGGGTCAAAATGTTGGGAAGCTGTGGGACTTGCGAAAAATGGGTCCAATTTTTTACTTTGGTGACTGTGGAGCGAAAGAATCGTTCATAATCTGTGTTCACGTTGACAGACTTAGGACCTGTCGCTAGTCTCCTAAAGGTGGTGAAACCCACGTGACACAGAAAGAGGAAACTGACCCTCAGTGGGCCGTCTCCTTCCTGAACTGTCCCTGACTCAAGCCAGTACAATTTCTACGGAAGTTAAAAGCATTTTAACTTCTGTTTAATTGGGACTTTAAACGCAGCTCCACAAATTTTGACTTTAGGTGTCTATTTTTGAGCCCGTTTGCTTTGTTTGTATGTTTGAATTTGCAGATAATTCATCACAATGAACGTCTCTAAACTAAAAATATTCATGCAGCATTAGACACTTAAATATTAAAGCCTTGGAAGTTTCTTTCTCTGCATATTCAGGCACTGGACAGGCCATAGCAGCAGAACAGCCCAGACTGCCTGTTTGTTTTCCACTTTTATTGCCCTTGTCATGGTTGTCACATGATCCTCGGGTGTGTTTGTAAATGTAATAACCTCGTCTTTTTCAAGCCCCACAAAACTGCCACTAAGCTGTTGTGCGTCTCTGTCTCCTCTACAGACGCAACGTCCTGAGCATCTCCGACGGGATCGAGGACATTGGGCCCGTGAAGTGGGACCTGGCCCTGTGTCTCCTCGCAGTCTGGATTATCTGCTTCTTCTGCATCTGGAAGGGAGTCAAGTCCACGGGGAAAGTGAGTTGCTGAAACAGAGACACTTTCTGTTATATATTGTGTTGCCTGGATTCTGTTTGGCCTTTTACATCTTTTTTTTTTTTTTTTTTTTTTTTTTACTGTTGCTTAGAGGAAAGCCACATGCCCAGAAAGCAGTTAATTTGGTTGATTTAGAGACATGAACTTCTGCGCTGTCCTGGAAGTTTCTAGTTGGCCAGACTCACTGTCGGCTGTAAAACATTGACTGCCGCTGCTTAGCCTCCTCTCTGTTTTTGTCAGAAAATGGGCCAGAGCCAACTAGACGAGCTCTGAGTGGAAAAAGTCTGAAATCTGTTAAGCTCTTTTTGTAGGTTTCTTTTCACACACAACGCAAGGTGCCTTGTTGTGATTAGTGTGCATTCATATGATTGATCTCAAACCAAATTTGCAGTGAGAAGCCTTTATGCAGCGTAGTGCACATCGTCGTGCTCCAGTGGGCATGCATCTCAAACCCTCATCATGACATTTGTAGGCTGCAATATCAGGTTTCCCACGCATCCCCTGAAAACCTGGAAAACAGTTGACCGATCTTCCAGTCGTGGAAAACACATGGACAACGAGAGAAAATCTTGTTTTGTCCTGGAAAATTATCTCAACATTCACCTATTTTCCTTAAGAGAATTAACTATCAGTTCTGATCTATCAGAGCTCAAGATCATATTAACGTTCAAATGGAAGTTTATGTACTATTTTGATGTTGTGGAAGTCCCGTCACATGGTGGCACATGCAGGTGTTTGGCCTTGTTGAAGACTACACTTCATATTTCTAGTTAAGGGGCTAACTTGTGGTGTGATAAACTGATAAGCCAACTTGACTCAAACTTTGAATCAATGTGTCATAATTTCTAAGCATGTGAGGGATGTTTTCAAAGCTAAGTTATAGCCACAGACTGCACGTCTTTTGAATCAGAAGCAGAGGAACATATTAGTGTATGGAGCGATGCCTGTCTGTCACACCAGCTAGATCATTATTTTAAAAAGTCCTGGAAAATTATATATAGAAAAGAGTTGGAACCCCGAGGCCCTTATGACACACAGCACATCGCACTTCTTGTTTGTTTGCAAAAAACTGCGTCTTTTTTTTCTGGTATTATTTTTGCAATGGACCAACGTGCTAATGCTAGCTTAACACAACCCATGAACTGTACACTACTTTCAATTCGAGGCGTTCAGGGTGCTCTTGCGCATTGGGCTGAAGAAAGCGAGGTGGTCGCTCATTGAAAACAATTACAAAAAGCCGCACCCAGCAAAGGAAGTAGTTCATCCCATTATATCTCAAGGGTGATAAGTCATAAGTGTGTGACTGCTGCTAAGTATTTTGGCTAATCATTCGTTTGACCTGTCTAGGTGGTGTACATAACAGCAACCTTCCCATTTGTGATGCTGATTGTGCTGTTGGTGCGTGGAGTGACCCTGCCTGGGGCATCTGAAGGGATCAAATTCTACCTTTACCCCAACCTGACCCGCCTGCAAGACCCAGAGGTAGGATCAAGAAAGAGATCTCTTCTTCTCCTCTTCATCTGTTACAGAGTGCTGCAGGAATCAGTCCTAAAACCTGGAAATGAGTCAGCGTCTTTGCACTTCCGGTTCTTTTTGGTTAAATGCCTGAAATAAGGTCTGTGCTTAACACACGTTTAAGAGATTTTAATGTTATGTTCTACGACATGAAATCAATATGAAAGTGTCTTGAAAAAGGTGGTTGCTAACAAGTGGCTAAATGAGACTATTAAAAGTCATAACCCTGACTAGTCCGCCTTCGCAGCCTCGTTGTGTTGTATTTCTTGCTGAGAGTTAAATGAGAACATTGATACCACTTTTATTTCTGTATGCTAAATTTGAAACTCGATCTGGCAACCCAATTAGCTTAGCATAAGAACTGGAAACAGCTAGCCTGGCTTTGTCCAAAATCTGCCTACCAGCACCTCTAAAGCTCACTAATTAACACGTTTCATCTGTTAATCTGTGCAACCGAAGTGTAAAAATGTTGTGTTGTCACAGTGACTTCAGGAAGTGGCCGCGCCCAACCATGAAATAGTTTTGACAAAACCCCCGATAGAACCACAACGTGTCGCTTGTACTTTTTTAGACAACAAACGACATATGATGTGTTAATTTGTGGGTTTTAGAGGCGCTGGAAGGCTGCTTTTGTTACCTTTGGAAAGAGGCCATGCTAGCTGTTTACCCCTGTTTCCAGTCTTTCTGCTAAGCTAAGCTAACTGGCTGCTGCCTGTAGTAGCTCCATATTTAACAGATGGATATTGATGTGATATCAATCTTCTCATCTAACTCTCAATATCTAAATCACTGTAGTGTATATGTGTAGTTTTACATGCCAAAGCTATTTATTTATAATATTTTGGATTTGTTATGTAACTCGATTACATAATTTATCATGAATGATTGGATTAACATCAAAACCAAGCGGGCATATTTTCATCAGCGAGCCCCCATGTGTCCTGTGCAGTTGAAAAAAAAAAAGACATTTGACTATGCCTCACAGAGTGCATGTTGTTCATGAGGTTTCAGATAAAATCATTGCACCATGTCACCACTGCTATGTGTGCATTCAATTTTAATATTTTCTGTTTTGGAGTCTTTGTAGAAGCTTTTTCCAATGTGGAAATTGTGGTGTAATTGCATTGTTGCTCCATTTAATTAATGATGTCAATATTTTTTTATATTAGCAATGGATCACATGACTACTTATGTGTAAACGTCACTCGTACCCACAGGGAATTATGACTCAACTCAGTTCTTCTCAGCTTTATAGCATTTTTCCGGTTTGCAACTTTATTGTTTTGGTTCCGTCTCACCGCTCTCATCAGTGTCATTGCTTTCAGCGAAAAATCTCTAAAACCCCTCTGGCTGCACACCACCTGCTCCTCAGCACTTCAACCAGACACAGATATGAAGGCTGGTGAACATAGTAAAGCATTCAGCTGCCTTAAGGAGTTGGTAGAGATCAAAAACAGAGCAAAAAGTAGAGTAAATATTGGACTCACTCAGGAATGTTGGTTATTTACATTCATAATGATAATTTTAGGGGGAGTGTCTTTTGGAGGAAGGCCTGAAGCGACGGGCTGTCAGAGTTGCAGACTTGCCGACTTTCTTGCTAGATTTAGTGACTTCTGGGGCCAGTGCTGTTAGACTGGGCTGGGTTTTTTCCGTGATATCATTTTTAAAATCTAGCGTACTCTTTCTGAAGTTTACCAACCCAAAGCCTTTGAAAGTTGGTTCTGCTGTTCTAAAGTGGACAAAAAAACAAAACAGTTCTGGCATGTTTAATAAAATGTTTGCCGTCTCAATGTGAGCAATCACTCTTACGTTTGATTAGCTCACTAGCAAGGTGCTCAACATTTCTGTAGCATCACAGTCGATGGCTGCAGTCGAATAGTCCAAAAATGACCTCCTAACGTCCTTTCCTAACCACTTTTCCTTGACCTCTGTGGAAAACGTCAAGGAAAGGTGGGAAGGAGAATTCATGAGGAGTTAGGAAAAGACAACCGCAGTGTTTCGCGAATCCAACTCCACTTTCCCTAAGCTACGTAGCTATGAGGCGACGGCAGGTGGACGTTAGTGACGTGGAACTACAATGTTCAGAAGATGGACACAAAGAAGCTCATCTTAGATACTTCGTCTGTGTGTTCTTACAGTGTTGCGTCATGCAGACGACATGAACAACCCAGTTCAAAGTATTACTTTATTAACAACATAAACAACCCAGTTCAAAGTATTACTTTATTAACAAGGTTGGAATAGAAGTGAAAGAAGGAATATAAAAGTGAAACCAAGGGATTGTCACAGAGTACAAAGCTACTACACTGTCTCATTCTTCAGTTTCAAACATGCTGAATTAAATACGTTCTCCACTAACAATGTCTCATATCCCTTTTTGTTGTTATGGTTTATATGCAGATTATAATCAGATCATAAGAATATGCAGACAATAGTTTCTGAAACTCAGTGTGACGTAGAAGCGTTGACTTGATAGTGGGTCATTATAAATGTTGCCACCGCAAAGGTTTTGTGGGGCGGAATTATCTCCTTTCCTTTCGTAAAGGAAGGTCCAGTGTTTCATATGCTAAAGGAGCTAAGTAAGGAAGTATTGAAGCTCCTTTCCTTAGCATTAAGAGAACTCGACCACAGCTCTTATCATGGTGGCCACTTAGATACTTCCGGGTCATTTCACTAAGTTAGGAACCTTCCTAAGCAAAAAGGACTATTCGACCGCAGCCGAACTAACACAAGACTGGACTGATGATCTAATGCAGTTTTTTCTGTTTTCCATAAACTTAATCGACCAATGAAAGAGCTTTCCTTTTCTGTCAATTCCCTTCCATAAGCTGCGCGGAACGTCTTTTTAAAATAAAAGCACTTCCGTGTTTCATTTCATTAACAGGTTGACCTCATTTATTCTGGAAAACACTATGAAAATCACCTGTTCCTCTGTCTCCTCAGGTGTGGATTGATGCGGGAACCCAGATTTTCTTCTCTTACGCCATTTGCCTGGGAGCCATGACGTCGCTGGGGAGCTACAACAAATACAAATACAACTGCTACAGGTGAGTTGTGTTTCCGATGGGGGGCGGGGGGGAGTGGGACTGTAGTAGTGACAGCAACTCGTGTCAGAGACGGTTGCGTGAAAAGAAAATGGGAACTTCGGTTCCGCCTGTGTTCATTAACAACCTCCATGACATATGTGTGACATAGGGACTGTTTGCTGCTGGGAGGCCTCAACAGCGCTACCAGTTTTGTGTCTGGCTTCGCAATATTTTCCGTCCTGGGCTTCATGGCACAAGAACAAGGGGTGGACATTGCCGATGTGGCAGAGTCAGGTACGAGGGTCCAAGGTGATGGCAGCAGTGATGGTGGGCGCTGTTGCCAAACGAAACAACCCAAAAAAAAAAGAAAAAAGAAAGAAAGACAATTGGAAATTTATCAAAAGAGCTAGTCCAGCAAAAAGTCTCGGAAACGATGATGCTGAAATGTAGAGGTATCGGCAATTGCACACTCCTTGAATAAAAGCCTCAAAGAAACACCAGATCACATGGCATTGGTGCTCCGTGTTTTAGCTACACAGTGAACCGCGGTGTCAAAGAGCTCCTCGTCATTACAGCAACTCGCTCTTGTCATTTAGTAGCTTCACGTCTTTTTGGAAAGGGGACATTGCTAAGAAGATTGGCACCGCACTGAATGTACTCTACTGTATGTGCACTGGCACCCTGAGTGTGATATTTCTGACCAGCAGCACTGCACTGTAAGCCCAGTTCTGTTAACAAGCTGTGGATCTCCTGAGGTGGACGCCACCGGTTCTGTTTCCGCCTTCCTTTTACACTCTTATGTGGACTTTCGAGGAGATGCGTCCTCTTTCTGCATTCTCGCTCCGTTCACTTGCAAATTTAACTCTTGTTTCTTCAAGACTGCAGCTTGAATATAATCAAACTACAAAGTGTATAACAATGACAGACATTCTGTAATAGCATGTGTACATACAAGATTTTATATCATATATGAAAACACAGAAACCCAAATTCATTAATTAAAGGACTTTTTAAATGTAGAAATAACTTAACATTTTGCACAGCTGTTCAATTGAGGCACTAGTTAATGTGATTGCTGACTTTGTACCTCCTATTATTATCATGTTGACATGTTTCATTCCTTTGCTGCAGTCCTCATCTGCCTTGTTTAGTATAGATTCCACTTTATTGTTATTGCTCACAGTAAGTACCAGAAAGGCAGATTAGGATCTTACCAGATAATGCAAACAGTAGCAAAAAGTGCATTTAGAGTTAAATGTGATTTACACCAAACAATATACAAAATATAGCAGCAGTATGAACATATTCTAATGAATAGCATGTGCAGAATGGTCTGGGTGTGTAATATTCAGTGTAACCAGTTGGCAGTTATGTAATATGTAAAATGTAAAAGAGTCAATAGGCAGAGTTGAATATGGTTGTTGATATTTCCTGCAAGTTAACGCATACGGGACACTAAAGCATGAAAAAAACTCACTTTATTTCCTCAAAGCAACTCAACACACAGAGCCAACAAAGAATAAACATGTCTTTAAACTGTTGGACATTTCAGTGTGGCTTTATTGGCATGAATTTCTTTAAAAAGAAAAGTTGCCAAAGCTTCAAAATAAAAAAGTACCCAATGATATTAATATGAAGATTAACACAACAGTAACACAACAGATTATTGGCACTAGCTCAGCCTCTCTAGCTCGATCTTTGCATTATTTTTTAGTTTTTTCCAATCCTCTTTATGTCGTCCAAGCTGTAAATCAGATAGAAGTATTAATCCTGTCCTTCTCCCCTTCTCCCCGTCCCCGCTATGTCCTCCCTCCAGGTCCTGGTTTGGCCTTCATCGCCTACCCTAAAGCTGTGTCCATGATGCCGATGCCAACCCTCTGGGCCATCCTCTTCTTCATCATGCTGCTGCTCCTGGGCCTTGACAGCCAGGTCAATACCTCCCCGATCCCCGTGGTGTCAAATTAACGTGCAGAATAGTGAACTCACTTCACGGGGACACCTTCCAGGTCCCCGATGTGTAAAACACATTAAGTGTATCTCTGATCCACATCTTGCGTCTCCAAGGTATCAGGTGACAGACAAATAGAGCCCCCGGTTACCACATAGGCGTTTTACTATCACACTGCACCGCACTGTGGGGATTATATCACTTTTTAATGCCCTGTAACACCACAAATTAAGTTTGCAGGCGTTAAAAGCCAAACATTGTTAGTAGGAGTCATTATAATAGCTTGCATGCAAGCTTCCTAGCATTGGTAGGAGGCAGAGCTTTGATTAAGACAAGATAATCTGCGTAGACAAAACACAAGTGTGCACCAGAGGGATTCGCCGGCCATATCACATTTCCTGCCTCCCAAGTGTAATTCTACTCCTGTGCTAACTCAGTCCTGCCCACGTCTCAGCCAAGATCAGGCTCTAAATTTCAGCACATGTAAATACACATGCTGCTATTTCCAAGAGAGAAATGCTGCCAGTTACAGTGTGTGTGTGTGTAGGGGGGTGCGTTTCTTGACTATTAATTTCATGCAGATTTGTGGTCCTGAATGCTACATATTGTCGACATCGCTCACACATACATGCCACTGCTATGTAAGGAGCTTTTTGTTTGCTTTTTTTGGGGGGTCGCAACAAAGAAGCATGTTATTCGTGAATGGGAACGACTTTGTAACGGCATTATGTAGCTCGTGAGGCAACGAGGAGAAACAGGGGAGCGAGAGAGAGAGAGAGAGACGGAGACAGTGATGCACTGTTGTTTCGTCTCTGTTGTGTCTTGGTAGCAACAGGCCTGTGCTGCAGAGAGGAGCCCTGTTTAAATTCTCATTACTGCTCAACAAAGACAGCTCTTATTCTGTAATCACTGGTTTGTGGAGGCAAAACAAGAGCTGCATGGAAACACAGAAATAAACTTTTTTTCTCTCCCCCCTCTGAGAACTTAACAGTTGCTTTTGTCCCCACAGTTTGTTGAAGTGGAAGGACAGATCACCTCCATTGTGGATCTGTATCCCGAAGTCCTCAGGAAGGGTTACCGACGGGAGATCTTCATAGCCGTGATGTGTTTCATGAGCTATCTCCTGGGGCTCGCCATGGTAACGAAAGTAAGTTCACCCAGCAGCCACTTCACCGCCTTCCCCACCGCTTATCCCGCTCAGACAAAAAGAGGAGAAGGGAGCCGGCGTGTTCGGATCAACGGCAGAGATAACGCCACAGACTTTCCACTCTCCACTGCCGGCTGCCCCATTGTCACGACCAAATATGGCCTCCTATCCACATTCACTGATCACGTCATGCGTATGTGTGTGTGTGTGTGTGTGTGTGTGTGTGTGTGTGTGTGTGTGTGTGTGCGTGTGTGTGTGTGTGTGTGCGTGTGAATGGAACAAATTCAGACCGCTGTTTTCCGTTTAGCAGTTAACCGTGCTTCAATGGCGTCTCAGCACCTGTTGAACTCTGCCTTTATTGGTTGGGCGCCAGCATTCTTGCGCGCGTCTTTCAACACCCCACAACCCACTCTGTTTTAATACCCACTTCTATCTGTGTGACTTTCTTCAGTTTGACACACATCACAGAGGTAATTAATGTGTTTTTTTTCCCCTTCTTTTTTCTTTCCAGGGTGGCATGTATGTGTTTCAACTCTTTGACTACTATGCAGCCAGTGGTGTGTGCCTTTTGTGGGTTGCATTCTTTGAATGCATCGCTGTATCCTGGGTTTATGGTAAGTGGAAGCGATTTTCTGTAACGTGTGTGTCGTTTTTCAAAGTAATGATCCTGAACAGTTGAGAAAAACAAAAACAAAAAGCACAAACGATGTCTTTTGGTGGTAAACAAAGGTGTCCTTGTGGTTCTTCCCACGTCAGTAGTAAATAACTTTAACTGCAAGAAGGGCCGTGGTTGGGGGAAGGAGGTGGTGGTGTTGGATTGTGATTGGCTATCCAGGGGTTCCCTCCCAACATACGTGTTATTAATGCAGGACGAACGTTTAAACTAATGAGGAAAAAAAGCCTAATTGGAACGAAAGAAACGCTGCATTTTCAACTAATAAAAGTGTTACTATTATTGCGAAACTTCTTGATTCTGTTAATAGCAATAAATGATGTATCTGGCAAACGTGTAACCTGTGACTGTGAGGCTAAGTGTAGTTGTTGTTTTACTCATAATAAGTAGTATTGTTTGATTGATTATTCTAGATGTTTGCTTTATTTAGATTAGATTTTTGATGGCCAGTTATTTGTATAGTTTATATTTTTGTGTAATTAGTATTTAGGTTTGTTTTGTTTGTGGTAACACTTGTGGGCACCTGCGGTTGTATTTGCAGTTGGCAGGTGTAGGACCAGCATGCACCTGGGAGGGCCTCTGTTTGTTTTTGTTGTTGTTTTTTACCAGTGCAAAGAAAGGTAGTGATAGCTATGATTTCATTGTTCTTTTATTTGCTTGTTTTTAGAGAAATATATAATAAGAAACAGAAACATTTTTCATGGACAATGGCCTCTTTTGCCTGCGTGTACCACAGACCCAGAGGGCGTTCCCCAAATAACTCTGGTTATAACTCTGGGCTCAGAAAAACCCAGATATTTAATTTATTTTTCCTACTCCATAACTACCACTATCACAACATTCACAATCAACACCATGACAGGAATAACGCCCCATATCTGAACAATACTTCAAATAAAAAACTCGACTCATCTTCAGTCAGTTGTCCCCTTCAGTTTTACCTGGAAATGTTGTTTACGGTCCTGCAACACAAAAACTCATAATATTCTTAATAATATGCCTGCGTGGGAAAAATAAACATTCTTCACTTATTAAATATTAAATATTCCCCGAAAATAAACATTAGATATTTACTCAATAATCCAAAAATACCCCTTTCAAACACAGTTCCAATATTTGCTCTGAGTACACATTTTCAGACTGAAGTCTACTCCGTTAAGAAACAAATATTTTCCTTTATACAATATACAATATATTGTATAAAGAATAAATATAGAATAGTCCCTTTGATTCATAAATAGGTTGTTCTTCCCTCCAGGATTACAGATACAAACAAAAGCAAAGTGCTGCTTGTTACAAAAATGAGAGAGGGAGAGAAGGTTGCTTGTATACACAATGTTTACTAATGATTAAACTTATTTAACTTTAAATGTTGCTTATCTAGTCAGCAATAGGTAAAGTTTGATTTCAAGGACTTGAAAGGAAAAATTTATTTCAGTCTTTTGTCAAATATTTGTTTATCTCTTGCGGAATACTGAAGAGTTTTACCTCTTCAGGATTCTAAAAATGATTGAAATAAACAACAAGAGAAGGGAACATCCCTCTGTGGTTGGCGTGCTCACTGCCCATAGACATATGCAACATATTACAAGTCAAAACAGTTGAGAACCAGTGTCCAAGACTTCTCAAAGTTGTTTTTATCGTCTTCACAAAAGATGCTATTGTATCACAAAGGGCCTCCCCAGCTGCTGCGCTTCATCTGTAGTCCCTTAGCAGATGTTGAAAAGGAACTAAAAACAGAATAGAAGAACTTATTGTTAACAAAGGAGCATAATAACAAACGTCAGCACTGCACACAGCGCACTCAATGATGCCATAAAACACACAGTTAACTACAATAAACACTGAGGACGGATGAACGATGACCTGACAAAGCCGAGACTGTTTGTACTTTAACAGTATATGGTATGTGACCCAGTGGATATGAACTGCAGTTAAGGGCAGACACCAGAGATAAGAGGCAGATATGGAGGTCACTCTGCAATAACAGAACAATAACACGGGAATAGTGCAGACTGCTGATATCTTATGTATTATTTGCTGAAACATCTTCTTTATATATGCTAGCACTCATGTTATTCTTTGTTTTGGAATAGGAGTGGATAATTTCTACGATGCCGTTGAGGATATGATTGGCTACAGACCAAACTCATGGATGAAATGGAGCTGGACCGTAATCACTCCTGTCCTCTGCATGGTGAGAGATGAGCGCCAGCTTTTGTCGTGTTCCTTTCATGTCTTGGACGCGATATTGTTGACAACGTGTGACAAATGTTGATCGCTGAATTTCCAAGGTCACAGAGAGGATTACAAGTTGTACTAATGGAAGCATGTGTTCATTTTCCCCAGGGCTGCTTTGTCTTCTCCCTGGTGAAGTACAAGCCCTTGACCTATAACAAGGTGTATGAGTACCCGGACTGGGCCATCGGTATAGGCTGGTGTTTGGCCCTGTCCTCTATGATCTGCATCCCCATGGTGATGGTCATCAAGATCTTACAGTCTGAGGGACCCCTGATCGAGGTGAGCTCAACCTTTTAGTACTCTTAAAGAAATAGAAATTTGCAGAAATGCGCTAATTCGCTTCTCGTGTTAGATGACATCACTCTTATATACCGGTACCCTAAATATGAAGCTCGATCCAGGAGATGGTTAGCTTAGCTTAACGAGTTAGCCTGGCTCAATCTGAAAGTAATTAAATCCATCAACCTCTAAAGCTCACAAATGAACACATTTTGTCTTGTTTGTTTAATCGGGACAAAAACCAAAGTGTAAAAGAGTCGCATGAGCAACCGAGACAGCTGAAGACGTCAGTTGGCTAGTTTTCGGTGGCATTGCTAGCTAACGTCTACTTGTACTGCAGAAGGTAAACAGTGAAAAAGCACATAGCACAACTGCTTTTAGACAATTACCAGTAAGAAATTGTGTTAATATTGTTTTGTGGCTAGTTACACTCTCCAAAGTTAGTAGTTATTCAGACACAGCTAATATTCACTGAAATTAGCTCAATGCTGTTTTCACTATTAGATAACAAAATTTAGTTTTCTATCATTAATTTCTACTGAAATGTGTCTATTGTACCGTTTAAAAAAATAGGTGTTGTTGCTATGAGGTTGCCAGGCAACCAAACTCAGCTGTTTCCCCTTGCTTCCAGTTACTATGCTCAGCTAACGTGTCCTGGCTGTAGCTTCATATCTGGCGCTCATACACGACACTGTTGTCGATCTTCTTTTCTCAGGTCTGAACAAGAGCAATTTTAAATTAAAAGTAAAAAAAATGTATGTACATGCTCAAATACAGATGTTGAATTACGCTGTTTTCCACTTATGCTGCGTTTACACCAAACGCGAAGCTAATTTTTCGCGCAAGTAGATTACATACAAAGTCAATGCACAGAGGGGAATGGATGCAAAAAACCGCAAATTTCTGCCGTGCGGCGCAAACGGCGCAACGCGAAAAATTTGCCTATCAGCGCTGAGAAGCTCCGCCCGTCATCACTGACGTCCTGTCGTTGTTGAATCAGAAACCATGGAGGAGAAGCTGATAGTCTGGTGGTCTGATGTGCCGACGTTTGTGGGACTTCCACAACATGTACAAAGCAGAAATAGTGGTTATTTATTCCATGGTGGATGGCGGAAATTAACTGTTTCCACGGAGATAAGCCACAAGCGAATGAAGCGAATAACCACAAATAGTCCGGCGAGTAAACTCACGCGAGTAACGCAACGCGAAAATTCGCTTCGCTTTTAGTGTGAACGCAGCATTAGAATTTGATTGCCGAGCATGTTGAGCCTTAAAACCGCCCCCTTAGTTTGTGATGATCATTATTCTAATCTCTCGTCTCCTTTCCTCAGAGGATAAAAGCAGTGGCCGCCCCGGCAAAGTCAGGCGTGAGCTCTCGCCCGAAAGAGTACAACTTGAAGGCCAGCGAGCTGACACAGCCCCTGAACCCAAACGGGAACAATGGCTTGATGAAGCCCACCCACACCATTGTAGAAACAATGATGTGAGCGCTCTCTGTGAGAGGAATAAGATTGATGTGCTTTCTGTGTTATTATCATATTTGCTAACATTGATAATGGTAGGTTTACATCATCAAATATATTCACGTTAGAGATACCCTGGTTTGATTTCTATGAAGAGAGTTATATATTATTGTTGTAATGTTGTTGTTTTTTCTCTTGTATTTTATTTTTTATTTTTTACTATATCGATATTGTTGATGTTACAATTGTTATTGCTGTAGTTGGCACTGATCTCAGTTAAATATAATGAGATAGAAAATGTTCAATGTTTACTACCATTCTGTTGATTCCGGAGAAGAGATGAGGAATTTTTTTTTTCTTTTTTTTTTGGTGTAATAGAAGAAATTCTTATTTCACATAAATTCAGTAAACTAAACGAGCAATTAACCACGTAAAAGGTAGAAGACGTCTAAACACACTCACGTGATTGTGGCAGCCTGGTTGCCCAGGCTAACTTCTAATGTCTTGTTGTTGTTGGTCACCCCTGCAGTGAAAATGATTGTACGTGAGCCACCCACGTCTCATGTTAAGTGGCAATATGCAGTGTAAAGAGCTAATCTTTGCTTAACATCCTTTAAGTTACAAGTTGAACAAGGCCTTGGCCAAATACTGTGAGAAATGCATCCATCCAAATGAGATCCATCCTCAAAAACAGAGACTACATAATAAAAAAAAGAAGAAATGGAAGAGGAAGTCAGGAGAAAAGGGAAATGGCATTTTTAGAGTATTTGTACACAGCCTGTGTGACTACTATAGTCAGTCCCAGTGCATTTATTGAAACCTCTCTTTGCACTTTACATGTCGTTTCACCTTTATTGTAGTATTTGTTTTGATTGTTGCAAGGTTATGTGGAGTTGCATTTGCAACACATTTCAGGAGGAAATATTTTTAGCTTCTAACTTTTGGATATTGTAAACTTTGATATACAGTATCTAGTTGTCTACTTGCTAAGACAATGACGAAATAGAGTAGAAATCTGACATCAAATATTCTTAGACGAATCTGTGAGAAGATCACTTTAAAAGTAAAAACATAATTTTTTTTCTAAACATCCTGAACGCTCTCTCCATTGTGCTCATTACAATAGCAGATGCGCTCTGCTGAACTACCACTGGATTCTAGTTTCTAATGTTCGGTTTAGGCATTTATATTGTAGAATTTGAATTGTTTGTAAATCACATATGCCTTTTTGTAACAATTTTATACTGTACATCATATGAACACCATCACCATTTTACTGAAAACCCAGCAATTTGTTTTCTAAATATTAATTACGCTGTGAGCCAGGATTACATTTTTCAGCGTGCATTATTCATTGAAGCAATGGCATCCTCTGCTCGCTCAAAATGCACCATCAAATTTAGAATATTGTTCAATAATTCAACAACTTGCACAGTTAGATACAAAATCTGAAGCATGTGCAGTAGCCACCACAGTACCGTGCTGGTTTGTCTGTTAAAATCTTGGAGATTCAAGTGTACCAAAGTATTTTTGTCTCACAGTTGTCCCCTTTCAGATGCACATTGCATCATTTCTATATAGATTACAATAAACATTTTTTCCTTGGATTATGTGTTTTAAGAATTCTTTATTCTCTAAATATTAAGATGTTCCTCTAATATAATGTATTATTATTATTATGTGAAGAATATTAAAATGTGGAGGCTGAAATCATTATTAAACTAGAACGGTGCAGTCAGTAGAGTGCAGATCTCCGCCAGGCATGTCTGTAAGGACCACTGCTGTATTGTGTGATTAAATTAATACAACCCTCAATTCACTAACCCCCCGTCGAGACACAAATGGTCTGTAAGGTGTCATAAAACTCACTTCATTCAAACTGAAAATGAAGCACCACTGGATGCAGGCAATCGGCTCGAAGTCGTCGTACAAGACATTCATACAATCTTGCCAAAAACTAAATTAAACTCACCAAGTTGCTTACCAGCGGCTGAGTTGCGGAGAGGTAGAGCAATGTGTACAGGTATTTCTGGTAGCTGTTAGCGGTTAGGCAAACACAGTCCAAAACAATAAAAGTGATATACAGAGCAGCAGCCGAGAGGTTACTCACACACTGGTATTTCCTTTCGCTGTTAGCCAAACACACGGTCCAAACCAATAAAAGTGAGCTGCAGAGAGGTACGCAACATTGAGTATACTGATAGTTCCGTTAGCTGTTAGCCAAACACACCACGAACTGGCTTTACAGTGTTAAGACGTCATCTTATCCGTCTTCATAGATGTACAGGCACCACAGGAATGAAACTAAGCTGGATATCTTAACTTAATTACATACTGTGTGTGTGCAAAGCCTCTGATCTTTGGTTTAGAGAAGGCTGTTGCCTCCGATTTTACCCACTAATCAAACATTTGCATCAACATCAAGCATTGTTTCTATTAATGTGATCACGTCCCTTCAATCAGTAGCGTCCGTTTTGATAAAGTGCTACATGTATACAAATCAGGATACATTTAGATTCCCCCCTGAAATAGCTAGCTATATTCAGTTAAACGTCTTTCATTTAGCATAGATTTGATGACACGCAGCCTCCCTCATCTGACCGCTCCGTGACAGCTCATTGACACTTGGCCTAAATTTTTCATGCCCACCATCAATCTAACATCCACCAGCAGGTGGGAACTACATTGACATCTCACCCACAAGGATGTCACTGGCTTATTTGGTCATGTCTCTGGTGTCACTCGGTCCGGCCTAAGACCTTGAGGAACTGAACCCCCAAATACTTTAATTCACGTCACCTGGATGGTCAATATGAGTACAGCAGAAAGCAAAGGAAAGACTTCAAGGGAACGGGAAAAGCACTTGTGAAATTGTGTTATTTGGACACTCACTTTCTGAACACAAGATTGTTTTTAAAAGGGTGTTAAATTCAATATTTGGCGCACTAATATAGCAGCAAACAGTTATTCGCTATCTGAAGATATAGTGGAGTAATGTCTACCTGAGCGGAGAATGAAGTTGTTGCTAAGATGTAGCGGACCCTCTGGTTCCCCTCAGGTCAACACTGTTAGCTTCATCAGCACTTTTGCCGTTGTAGTTTGATCTGTTAACACCGTTTGCTACGAGCCGCCAGCTCAGCTGAAGCCATGGTGAGAACAAGTTGAGAGGCAATAGAAATGCTCCCAATCCTGTATATTACACCTTTTTACAGCTAAAACAGTTTGACACTTTTCATGTAGTTCATACAGACAGTATGGGATTAGTATAGATTTTGGAGACCACTTATTACAGCCACGCTCGCGGCTTATTAACGTTGCCATGCTAACATGCGCAAAAAGACAATGTTAACATGCTAGCATACCGTTTACCATGTTCACCTATGACGTTAAGCGTGTCAGCATGCCAACATTAGCGCAGTAGCAATAAACAAAGCTGAGGCTGATAATCATATTACAGGTATTTGGTGATAAAACATTTGGACAAATTTAATGTTGACCCTAATAATGGTGCTAGATGAAAAGTCAGGGCAACACAATTTTTTTTAGAATTCATCTTAAGTGAAACAAGAATAAACCAAATTTCACAACAATCCATGAAGTTGAGACATTTCGGTCTGGATATGAATGGTGGACGGACACATTCACTCATGCACATCACATGCAAGTGTTGACTCACTTTTGGGTCACTGTGTGTAATCAAAGTGGCGACAGCCAAATAAAAACAACATTATTGCTGAGAAACCAGAGCCAAATCAACTATGGTTTCATGAACTTTATTATCATAAAAAGAAATACATTTCTTAGTTTATAATAAATTAAATAACAAAAATAAAATCATATCAAATAAATCTTTCAGATTCCATTGAAAGAAATCCTGACGTTTTCTGGGAGGATGTGGAAATTAACCAAAACATGTGTGGCCACATTCAGTATCACACAGCTCACACGATATGACACTGAATGCGCATTTACTATAAATAATAAAACACTGCATACCCATGATACATTATACAGCTAAATAAAGAGAATAAATTAATATAAAACCTTAAAAATAGGCCTTTGTATACAACATGACATTTAATATAAGACATTAATCAGTCTGTTCTAAACGGGACAGTGAAACCATCTTACATCCATGTTTCTTGTTTCCAGAGAGGCAGCTGGATCAGCAGGCCAGATTTAATACACAAAATCTTTATAAAAACACAACGCCATGATAGAAAAAAAAAAGGGGAGGGGGGGACTCTCACAAAGATCCTATCGGAGCAAACAAAGATTACTCCCAGTACTGTTTTGTTATAAGGAAGAGCTATACTTTACGAGGACAAACCCATGCATGCTACGTGATATCGGTGGGGAACAACAGCTAGTCCAGAGAGAAACATCGATCCAGATACGGAGCGAAAACAAGAAAATCATTCACCACTGAACATTGAAAAAAGGCATTTAATCTCCCGTTTGGTTAAGAATGCAATTCACTTACCAACCCATAAGTCATTCCGGTGTAATGCCACATACAGAGTCGCAGATTCAAACAGTGCAACGTGGAGAAGAAAAAATAAGTGAGGTATGAACTGAGATAAAAAAAAATTAAAAAAAAGTGTCATGTGCAAATACAGTGTTTAAAAGAAACGTGCAGAAAGTGAAACTAAACCGAGTCAACAGACAAGAACAAAAAAACAACATATCTCTGGAGTCTCTCTGGAACAATTCAGAAACTATTGCCTCGTCCAGGGACGCCCACTTTAAAAACAGAAAGGGTAGAGTGTCTTCACAAGCATTCGTGGTATTAAGCTGTGAGGGGCTTTAAAATACAGCTAATGATATTTGGAAAGTAGCAGAAATCATTCTGTCTATTTGGAGGCACTGTCCGTTCTCTGGGGCGGGCAGCGGTGTGGAGGAGAGACTGGAAACGAGGGCAGTGAGCCAAGTCGTGGCTGAAATAACGCAAATAAGCACAATGTGCCCTGGACCTTGAGTCCACTAACACCCTGTGTGTCGATATACGTGTCTGTGTGTCTGTTTTAAATGCATGTAAAGAATTTCATGTGCAGTTTGTGAAAAAAAAAAAAAAAAAGATGTTTTTTGCAATGTGAGCATCAAGCTCATTAAAGCAAAAGATGGTACATTTATGCAGTATGTGCGTGTGTGTGCAGTATTTGACTCTCCAGAGCTGAGGCGTGAGCGTTGACATCCTGGCTCAGGCAGAAGCTATGACTCCCCCTGTTATATAACCCTACATGTGGCTTTGCCTCTGGAGAGGAAAGGAGGGGAGGGGGGTGCGCTGCCCTGAAGCCAGAGCCTCCTCCGAACTGCATCATGTGAACACAGTGACTAAAACCGGCAGCGGTGAGCACATGCACTTTGTGGCTGTTATCTGTGAGGATGCTGTGCGTGAGTGTGATGGTTTGTCAGAGAGTCACCATGTGACAAACGTAACCGTGTGTGTGCGTGTTGTCCCAGTGTTTAAAAAAAAAAAAAAAAGGGCTAGCGTCCATGTTCGTGGGGTCACAGGGCGATGCTGTTGGTCCTGTGCTCCGGAAAGCAGAACAGTGAGTTTGAGGGGTCGTCACAGTCGTCGGGCAGCGAGGCGTCTGATGCTGCCAGGGGATTCCTGCTAATGACCAAGTCCAGGACGTCTCCTGCCTCTATAATTAGGGGCACAGTTAGACAACAGTCCAAGTCCCTGGTCCTGACACGGTTCACCTGGAAGATTGCAATCAAATACATCAGTCATCATGCCACTACATTCACGTTTTCTATAAAACTATTTTGGGAAATTTGCTGATGCTGTTTTTTTCTGCAATAATAATGAGCAGCTGTCGGTTTAGAAACAGTTTTGAGTGAGGACAAAGAGCCATGAGATAGCGTAAAGGCAAAAAAATCCTTCATATAAAAGAAAAGGCCTGAGCGACACCTATTCTTTTTAAAGTCAATACTCCATAAAAAATAATGCAACACTTATCAGATTTTTAAATGTATAGAGAAACAGTTCACACTGAATTGAAGGGCTGAGATAAGGGATTGGTTGTTGAAATAAAGCCAGGAGACGGTTAGCTTAGCTACAATTTTTATGCTAAGCTAATCGTCTGCAGCTTCTGTATTTAGCGTACAGACGTGAGAGTAGTATTGATCTTCTCATCTCACTAACAAGAAAGCAAACAAGCAAATTTCCCAAAGTATCAAATTTCTTTAAAAGAGTACCTGGAGAATGCGGTCGAAAGGTTTTAACCCCGCCTGGTCGGCGGGGCCATCGGGGCGGATCATGTTGACGTAAACCCCTTTCTCCAGGAGCCCGTCGGATACACTGAAACCAAAGTCATGGCTTTCAAAGTCCTTCCTCATCGTCACCTGCAAACACAGGGGGACCTCAGAGTTACACAGAGCATGTATTCATGAATACCGAGAGGCTTTTACACATGACTTACTGGAGTCTTTCACATAAAAACTCAACATTTGAGGGACAGATTTTAAGAAGGTCGATCAAAAATCAAGATAGCAGATGGCTACATATCCTGACTTATATTCGGTAGTACGAGTTAAAGTCCAAAAACATTAGATCCGGCTGGATTATTAATGCCTGCAGCTTCCAAACCGCACATCTCCAGTTTCTAAACAGACATAAGTTAAAATCTTTATTTTGAGACAATTTTCCTCTGGGTAAGAAATGTGCTATATAAATCCATTTCACCTTGCCTAGATGAGCAGATGGATACCACTCATGTCTGGTCATTCAATAAGAAGCTGGAGCCAGTTAGCTTAGCATAAACACCAGGCTCTGTCCAAAGACAACCAGGCTTATTAATTAACATGTATGAACGTGCCACTTATTGTGTCCACTGTCCACCTTCTGTTTATAGTAAACAGTTTTCACAGCCACATCTCTGTGTCATCGGTTTCTCTTCAGATGGACCGACGCAGTAACAAGGTCAGCAGGTTTAACAAGAAATGGCTTTGGAAAAAAAAAAAGGGACATCGGATGACTTTCCATGATATCATGTAAGATGTGTTAACTCAAAACATATCCGATTTCCAAGCTGCAGGACAGTGACGCGCTCAATTATTGCTGCCTCAGTTTTAGCCCAGTCAGTCAGTCAGTCAGTCAGTCAGTCAGTCAAACACCGCGCGGCGAGCTCGCATGGATGACACCAAACAAGGCGTCTCAGGGAGCTCAGACCGGGGTCACAGCATGTGCAGCTGCTGAGGGAACGCTGTTTAATGAGTGCTGTGTGTTTTTGTCACACACACTGCAAGTCCTAACTGGCCAGGTATCCACTGGGTCCAAGTTACACAGGAGCAGTGAGTCCATTAAAGGATGCACACGGGTACAAACTTCATAACGGGCAGATTCCCTCAGCACACGGTTGGTTGTGACATGTTTATCAAACTGTGAGCGTCTAAATGTTTCTGTAATACTTTAGATTACAGTAAACATTGGATCAATAAAATGCATAATATACATACATTTGTTTGCATTACTGTTGCTGGGGAACAAAACATTAGGCTATGTCTGGGAAGAGGGCTGCAGCTTTACTGCATCTATAAAACTATTTTTACGTTTCTAAAATGATGAAATACTCAGGAACAGATGTAGTTTGGTGATCCGTTTCAGGATCATTCTGACGATCAATACTCAATTCTACTTTTGTCCACAAGAGGGTTTTTAGCACATTTTATGACACGGCTATTGTAAAATTAGGTATTGGATGGTCCCCTGTAACTACTGGGCAATTCTTTAAAAAAAGCACTTACTGCACAGTGGCCCTCTCAAAAGCAAATGTGTCACCTCTTTGTTCCCTGTGCTACTTCCCTCGTACCCACCAGTGTGTGGTACCAATTAGTAGAAGCATTTAAAAAATGCTTAGTCAGTCATTCCCGAACAGAGCTACCTTGTGCAGTGCCAGAGTGGTCGGAGACAAAACATCAGAGGTGTCCCCTCTGCCACGGGACGGTGCGTCTCTGCCTCCAGTCGACATGTTCAGGTTGCTTTTGCTGTTAAACTCGCCGTGCACTCCCTCCCTCTTAATGGGACTGAGTTCAGACTGAAACATCGAGTCGTCGTTGGTCTTGGTTTCCTCTAGGTACAGGCTGAGAGCGCTACCTGTCATGGATGCCTGAAAGAGCACAAAATTTGGAAAGGGATTATGAGACCGTCATGTGTTTAAAAAAAAATAATTTGGACAGCACAACATAATATCTCATGAAGTGTACACAGAGCCTGATTAGAGGCCGGGGGCATTGCGCCAAAGCCTTTCCTGGGTCAGTGTGGCAGCAGGTGCCCGGCCTATCTTGTCAGATTTAATAACAGATTATACACTCTGGCGATTACCATAATGCTTCATCTGGCATGGTCATTTAGGCTGACACCGGTCTGCGAATACATGAGTGGGACAAAGCAGATGGAGGAGGAGAGGCAACAGGAGCAGGAAGGAGGGGGGGGGGGGGTTCGGGCCTACCTCCAGCTCCCTGAGAATCTCTGACTGGCCGCAGGTCTCGAGGTCCTGCAGAGCCTGGGACCAGAAGCTGTCATCCTGGTTCAGGGTGCCATGGCAACGAGGGGGGCTGACGAATCTATGACGACAACGCAGGAACCAGAACATGAGAGCAGCCCTGCAGGTCTCGTGGCCGGTGCCGCTTTTCAAAAAGGCAGCATGGGGAATGCAGTTTTTGGGCTGCCTGCTGGAGAATCCCTTTTGAAAATCTCTCAGGAGGGTTTTTTTTTTTTTTTTAAACTTGTGGCAAACGCTGAGGAGTCCGCTAGATTAGATAAAGCCTTTAAAAAAAAGAGTTTTACAAAAGTAACGTCGCCTCCCCTCCCCCCCCAAAAAAAAGCAGAAAATTGAAAGCATGTGACACAAGAGTTCAGGAAGAAAAAAAAAAAGAAAAAAGTCAAGTGTGAAGACACAGATAAGGCTGATGTATCCTTGGGCGCTTTAGGTGCTTTTTTTTTGTGGAACCATTTTTTTTGTGGACAGAAGGGGTGACAGAAAAAGATGCATCTATGTGAAACACCAAAGAGCTCGTGGGCAGTTAGTAAAGCAGATGAGAGAGAGAATACCTGAGAAAGAAGAGAAAAAAGGACAAAACATGAAAGCACACAACACAAAATGAACTGAAAACAATTCAGACAGTGCAGTTTGCTTTCATCAATGAACCCAAAGAGGGGGAAAGAATAATCACAGAAGCTCTTATTTATACACAGTGGTGGAAAAGTACTCCGACCCTTATTTGGGTAAACGTGCCAATACAACAGTGTTTCGACTGTTCTTTAATCTTTGCTTTTATTTTTGAAATATTGGATAATTTGACCTATTTAAGTCTAAAACTGGTTAAAGCTACTACAAGGAACTTTAACTTTGAGTTGATTTGGCGGTCACTGTGGAAGCAAGTGGTAGTGTTTCCGAGCACCAGAGTCCTTTTAGAAAACCTCTAATTTTACTGCAGCAGGGTCTGACAGTCTGCCCCGCTCAGTCCTGGTTCTGGTTCTCCCGTGCCTCCTTTCCCTCCAGCGGGTCCAGCAATACGTCCTGGGTCTCCAGCAGCGTGGTGTCGGCTCCCAGAGAGGAGAAGCTCTGCTCCTGGACAGAGGAACCGACCTTGCTGCCGGGAGCTGAACTCTCCTCCTTGCACTGGAGCCTAATCAGATCTGGGTCTGTCCACGGTGGACTGGTCTCTGCTGGAGGCCCCGCTGGAGTCTGAGCTGAAGGAGCTTCTGGTGAATCTGCATGATTTCATCTATTTTTGTGCGGAATCAGCCCCGGTGGCACCGATGACGAGCATTAAGAATATATAGAGAACTCTTCTTGCTGATGATCTCGTTTACTTAGGTCATATAGAAGCATCAGTATTAAACTGAAACTGTTTTATAACCAGTTAAAAGTTCCTCACAGTAACTTTAAATGAAACTAAAGAAATTGAGAGGAAATATTTTTCTTAGCCAACGTCATGAAGCATGACAAGGGGTCCCAAATAGATTTTTGTTTGGAGTCATAAACCAAAAAGGTCGCTTTAATCTTTAACAATGTGTGCGTTATATTCCCTGAAAACGTATCACATGCGCTTCATGTAAAAACTTTGATCTGTAAAGCAACTATATCTGTCAAATATATGTGGTGGATTTTAAAAATTACAAAAATTTAGAAGAAGTATAGCATAAAACGTCCAAGTACATAAAAACAACACAATGTCAGTTCTTGATCAAATGTACTTTCCACCACTGTTTTTACACAGAATAGGATTTAAATTATATATATGCCCTTTACTGTGAAATCAAAAACACTTAAAGCTGCACTGACATGAAACATGATGTTGACAGGAAACTGCAGGCCTAAGCACTTACCCAGGTATCTTGTCCCACTCATCCTCAGTGAACCTCCCGTCGTACAGCGCTGCGTGGTGGACTAGACCTGCAGAGCTGGAACCGGTTTGGCTCCTGTGCTTTGTGCGCCGCCACTCATGCGGATTGAGCAATATATCGGACGCTTTGTGAAGATACGTCCCTGAAGAAGCCACGAAAATACACCGACCTCAGCGGACTCAAGACAGGAAATGGGTAATTTATAGAAAGCGAGCATACGGTGGGCCTCACCTTGGCTACTGTAGCCTGCGTCAAACCCTGAGCTGTCCCAGGAGCTCATCGCAGAGTCTATACTGGGCAGAGTGGCAGAGTAGACCTCCGAGTGTTTACTGGTCTTCTGGGAGTCGGTGAGGTCATCCTCTGGGTCGCTTAAAAACCCAGCTTCTCTGTCTGGAGGCCGCCGGCCGTCAGACTCTTTGGATTGAACAGGGAGTCAAATCATGATCAAAACAAGCACATGGTGCACTTTGTCATTTTTTTAAACCCAAAAATGAAAACATTATAAATCGCTTTCACGGCCTTGAAGCCTCAGAAGAGGCTTAATGAATGCGCATTTCTTAAAAAAACAAAAAGCACTTGTTTTCTTCACTTTACAACCTTATTTTTTTGTAGTTTATACATTTTGTCTATTTTTTCTCCTCCTGTAAAGTGCTGTGCAATTTCTTTGCAAAGCACTATATAAATAAATAAATAAAGAGGAGAACGATGTACGATCAGCAAACAAGCGCTTAACCGCGAGGCCTGATTACGTACTGACTAAAAGTATGGAAACTATTTGACAAATCAAACCAATGAAACAAACCAAATTAAACAAATATTTTGTTGCATCACAGGGCAACTTATTATCTGCTCTCCTATTTCTTCAGATTTTTCCCCTTTTCTCAATTTGTCTTCATATTTTGCCTTTTTTTGTTTCATTCTGCTTTTAAATGTTTATTTTTTATCTCAGTTATGCAACTGTATTTGTAAGATATTTTTTGCAAACCACTGCAAGTAATCAAAACGCATACGGTCGGTTTGTTTCTTTATCTTGAGGGTGACGGACTCCCCAGCCATCTGTAGGAGATGGATGGCCTCGCTCAGTGGCTTTCCTTTCAGACTGGCCCCGTTGATGGCCAGGACTCGGTCCCCTATGTGGATGGCTCCGGTCCTGCAGGGACAGGAGGAGACGGAGTTATCGGAGTATACCAGACAGTACCGACCAACCGAGCCCTGAACCCTGTCAGGCTGCCAGAGCGCCGACTGGGACGGGAACAAAGAGGCTGCTTGTTATCGAAAAAGATGAGGCAGACATTGTTTACCGTCTTGTTTATTTTAAAAATAGTTTCCAAAGTGGGCCTCCACAGATTTGACAAGCCAAGTGCAAGTGTCACAGTCTTCTCAAATAACTTTCTTTACCCCCTGACCTGTCCTGTCAGACCATTCCTCACCTCTCTGCCAGGCCTTTCTTGGTGAGGCCAGAAATGACGATGGGGTCAAAGGGCTCCTCTGTGCCAGAGATCGTGATGCCCAATGGCCCGTTATATCTCTTCAGCTCAACTGTGTAGATTATGGAGCCCGACATCTCCAACTCATCTACAGCACACAGGTTAAACAGGATATATCGCGCATAAGACGCAAGATTATGAATACATTTATAATATATGGAGCAATAACAGCAGCTATTTAACCCAACAGATCATTACCTTCCTTATTTCTCATTTTACCGCTTTGAAATATTGTATGGCTTAAAGTGATGTAAGTTAAAGTGGTTGTGACTTTCTTCACGGGCAAAATTATCTTTTGAGTCGTCAAATGTATGTGTAAAATCAGAGATTAAAAAAATGTATTTGTCTCCCGCCTTTGACTAGACATTTTCTGAACTAAGGTCCCATATGGGAAACCGGAAGAGGAGGTTCTACGAGTGTATATTTTATATGCGGTCATGTTTTCAAAAAGAGCAATATGTCCATTGCCATGTAGTAGAAATTGGCATCAAATGGGAACACTCAAGAGTACTAAATGGGTAAATGTGCTTGGTTACTTTCCACTGATGTACGTTTGGCGTTTTATAAAAAAAAGGGTTCAAATGTACCGATGTTGTCCTCGTCTTTCTGGATTCGGAGTTTGACCATGTCCTCGGCCTGCTGCAGGACGTGCATGGCGTCCTCCATGGTGCAGTTCTCCAGACGCACACTGTCGATGGCCAGCAGACGGTCTCCGGGCTCCAGAGTGCCTGTTCTACCGGGACACAAGAGCGAGAGGATCTCAGCCGTCAACCGGGACCGAGGGAGCTTCTCCTCCCGACTCAGTTTGAGAATCCTATTAGCCATTAGTGTCCCAGTGGGATCCTTGAGGGTGACCGTAACCTCACCCGCAACCTAATCAACACTGAGCTGCTCTGAAATGTAGCTGCTCCGCCCTACTGATCCAGTTTTGATAGCGCAATCCAATTAGGGAAATATTACACAGTGGAAACTGTTTTATTTTGTTGAGGAATTAATCCCACATAAACCTAAAAAAACTAAAAACAATCACCCTTAATGTAAAGCGTTGAGAATTAAATGTGACCTGAAAGCAACGTTTTTTTTAAATTTAATTTAATTTATTGTTTAATGCATTTGTGCTGCGGGAACAATAACATTCAGCGGTGCTAACATGAGCTCAGTGTGACGAGGGCACATACCTGTGGGCTATGCTTCCTTTTCGGATGTCAGATATGATGAGGGGCTTGCCAGGTTTCTTACTTGCTGGTAAAACACAAGAAAAATGCACGCGGTTCTTATTTTAGGATGCATGATATGAAGATGAAAGACTTTTGAAACCACTCAACACCCTTTTTCTTATTGTTGCACTAATGATAGTCTGCTCCCCGTTTATTCAGAGCACAAATGAATGCTGAGACAGGCCGACATTATTCAGAGCTAATGAGGGATGTGCCCTTGTGGTTTTGCAAGCCCGAGTTTTATGGATCACAGAACATTGATTCAATGGAGATTTACTGTGTTGCGTGTTTGTGGAGTATTATCAAGCAACACTGCCCCCTGCTGTACATCTGGCTCCTAACAAACTCACCACTGATGGTGATGCCCAGCTCCACTCCTCTCCTCTTGGGTAGTTTCACGTGGAAGGTGCCGCTGCTGGGAACCACCGACTCTAATTGGAAGTTAAAGTGGAGATAAAAATGTAAGTGGGAAGGAAACCAAATATACTCGTAGAAGAATCTACCTTCTAAATATTATACCTGCAACATCAAACTCAATCTCCACTGTGACCTTGTTGGCCAGAGCGGAGTCTCTGAGCAGCTGATGGGCTTCCTCCAAAGTGCCGTCTTCAGTCGGGATCCCATTAATGGACAACAGTCTGTCCCCAACCTGCAGGAACCCACACCTTCACACAGACACAGACAAAAAGCCTTAAAGTGGGAATCATTACAATTTCAGTCTTGGTCGAGTTAGAATTTCTTTTTGAAATTTGCGTCTGAAATTCCATACTAAACAAGCTATTTTTTCCGAATCGTTTCCATTTATTGTGTGAATACAATAGAGAAAAACTGTAGTACAGTACCTAGTTCATAATACTGCAAATATATATTAATATTAATTAATATTGCAATACTTTCATCAGTGGGCTATAGGCTCAATCACCATTGTGTTACCTCCTTCGGCAATAAATTGTGACTTAATAGACATTCTTTCAAAGAAAAATATTTGAGATTGACACTTTAAAGTGGAAATGAAGCTCCTGTGAAAGACAGCAGTTCAAATAATGATAAAAAAAAGAATTACAAATGTTCAGAAGAAGTGTCATTTGGCTGGAAATGCAACAGAATGATGAAGTGCATCTTATTAAATAAATAAAATGGATCACATTTCAAGTAGGGCTGCAGCTAACGATTATTCAAATTATTGATCAATACTGTATGTGGATTTTCTTTTTTTTTTTCAAACAAAAAGTGAAAAATGACCATCACAATTTTTGCAGAGCCCAAGGTAATGTCTTCAACTTAGTTCAGCTTTATTCATTCATGCACTTTTGCTGAAACCGTTTCAGAGGTGTTGATTCAACAGTATCGCATTATAGAGAGGTGTTTCTGTTATTCTGTCTACCCTCATTGACATAAATGTGGTGGACAAAATAAAATAAACTCCTGATTGTTAGTGAATATAATGAAGTAGAATATTCTAAGGTTCCCCCAAATTCCTTGTTTTGTCCAACCAACAGTTTAAAAATTCTAAAAACTATAAATGATACAAATATTTAAATAAATAAAAAACACAACATGCCACATTTAGGAGGATGAATGCAGCAAATGTTTGGAAAGGGTTTAAAAAGCAGTTCAATAGTTTTTTACTATGTTTAGCGTTTTATAAACAGTAATAGTGCGATACCCTATGTATTTATACTGAATCATCAGGTCATGTAACGGATCTCAAATAAACTCATTCAAGTTCTCCCTAAAGCTCCTGCGAGTACATCGGATCTCTACAAAAAGGTTTTTAGGTCACTGGAACACGAGTCAGAACTCTGATACCTTGCAGACGAACATGCATCTTGGTAAACGGCCACTACAACCGACTTAAAATGATTAATGGTTTCAATATGACGACACTAGTATCAGCAAGGCTTTGGATTTCTGCTTTCAGTGAAAGCATCCTGACACATGCAGCCTGTGTGACACCACATGCCACATAGGCTGGATGTTTAAAATGCCATCATTAAACACGATATGGCCTCTAGGCTTGGCATGAGCGCACTGAACACTTCCCAGATTTGAACTTTGAAAAATCACCTCCACAAAGCGAGAACTCGTACAGGAACATTTATTTTTTTTATTCCCCCCACATATCACACATTTAAAATCAGACCCCTGATTACAAGGGCAAACACCGAAGCACTGTCAAGTGATATTAATTCACTAACCACCGCCGCTGCCGCCGCTCATTAACCTTGTGTGGAGGCTGAGACACCAGCGTCACAGTCGGACGCTGCGCTGCTCGCGCCTGTCCAACTGCTGCTGGACTAATCATGTCACAAGACGCCGAGGGGGACACCGCAGGGGCCCCGCAGTGCCGGCACAGACACCACCATTAATCTCACAGGACAAGGACAGATGCAACACACCGGCCTGATCAGAGCTGTGTGTTAATTAAGACTGCAACATACAGTCTTGATCAATACTACGTACCAATAG
Organism: Ophiodon elongatus; assembly: GCA_016806645.1. Taxonomy (NCBI): domain Eukaryota; kingdom Metazoa; phylum Chordata; class Actinopteri; order Perciformes; family Hexagrammidae; genus Ophiodon; species Ophiodon elongatus. The sequence continues at coordinate 96,297 of JACSYO010000734.1, forward strand.
TGGGGTTTTCCACTATAAAAAAAGAAAAAGAAAACACTGGCTGCATCGATATGCATACGGTGTAATAAATCTACTGCTGGGGACAACTTACTGCTCCTTGCAGTTTGTCAGGAGCATAGTTGAAACTAAAGCAACCGTCATAAGGTGCTGAGTACATCTGTTGACCTCATGACATTTAAGCTAAGCAAATAAACCGTTACCATGCCGAGGGATGGCAAGCGCAACTTATTTTTGGCTTGTGACCCCTCACAACAAAAGCAGGGTTGCCAACTATAATAACGACAGTTTGGAGCAGAAAAAAGCTAATTACCCTGTTACAACACACATATTTCTGTGGCTCATTGTAAGAGCCATGTTATATTGTTTACAGTTTATTTGTATTTTATTTTCATTACAAAAGTAATGTGTGTTATGCCCTTTAAACTGTTTAATGTATAATAGAATTAAGGGTTTAAATGTGCTTTGATATGTGTTTTTCCCTATTAAGATGAAAGCTCCTCTAGTCTGTCCTGTTATTGGATCATTTTAGTTTGACTCTTAAGTGGGTTTAGTGCAAGTTAAATTTCAATAGAGCAACAGTTTTTGCTCACCACAGATTGTAGAGTGTATTTAGTTATTGCCAGCAGGTGGTCAGTTTTTGATAGTCAATTATTGCGTATGTTAGGTTGTAATAATATAATATGACTTACACTTGTAAATGAGGAATGTCTATGTATAAATTACGATACTTAAAAAGGATAATTAATAAGGAATAGCGAGCCTTATGGCAAGGAGTATGCGTAACATAGCAGAAAGCCACATTGAGTTTCTTACTTAGACTTAGTTCAGGTATGCATGGAATGAGATAAGGAGAGGGGGATGAAGACACTGAAGTCTCCAAGATCAACACAAAGGGCAATAAAACAACTCCTCATGAGGGGGGTTGATGCGCTCAATTTTACGAGAGGGTGGAGAGATGACTTCAAGTGCCGGTAGGTCTGGGAGAGACCTTTGCACCAACTCTAAACCAATGAAAATCATCGATTCTACTATCATAAAACTTTAACCAAATCCACGCTACAAAACTGAGCCAATGAGAGGCGACGATGCACATTTTTACTGGACTATATTATCAAATGTACTGGTCAGTTCGAGGTTCTTAGGTCAATGCGCACAGACAGTAAAGTCTGTGGACCGCTGTTGGCTTAGGCTCACTCAGCTGAGAATTATGCACTGTATTACCAACTTTTATTAAATTGATTTTTATTATAACTTCCTGAATCCAGATATTCTCTTCCAAGTCCGCCCAAAGATCTTGAACATTAACACGTATATAAGATAAAAATTTAATTTATGGAATAAACTACTTTTCACGCACTACGAGCATCATCATTGGACAGCTGACCACGGAAAGTATAGCCTGCAGAGGAGCATCTTTGAGTCGGACATGGTGTGCACGAGTCAGAACCCTTTACATCCTGCAAGAAGAGGCCAAGAAGGTTTTTAAACGAGCTGCCACGACACTCGGATACAGAACAGATCTGGTTTGTGCGTCTGCTCGTCTTAAAACGTGGGCCTATAGCTACATGTCTGGTTAGCATGACAGGACTTCCCACAACCAGAAGTCTGTGTGTCAGTCTACTTGTGAAGTTTTGCGTAAAATGCGCATTAGTAAAATATAAATCTAATATTTGATATACAGTAGGTCCACAGTAGTAGGAGCTCCTGAGTCTAAGGTCATGTATGTTTCTCCTCTGTTCTTGGATTGTTTTTGTGCAACAGTGGTTTCAAAATTCCCCAAACCAATATAAACGCAAGGTGTAGCGTTGACCAATAAAATGATCCCTGCCTCAGGGGCGGTTCATCGAGACTACAGAGCAGATGTTTCACGAGCACAAAGAAGCAGATCCAAGAGTGAGGAGAAAAGGGCTGAAGCTGGAGTGCAGGAAATGCTGTGCAAGCAATAATATATCCGAGTGCAAGCATACAGTGCGAGTGGAAATCCAAGCGCAAGCAGGAGCTATTTGAGCGTGAGGATAGGGTTTGGAGGGAAGAGCTTTACAAAATACGAGGTGAAATCATTAAGTCACACTCAAATTGACAGCACACACTCTTCAATAAACATAAAAAGGGAAAAAGGTCCTAATTTGATCTACTTTTAATCATCGTGCGACCCCTTCTGTAGGTCAAGAACCCAAATTTGGGAACCACAGCATGAGAAAAAAATGCAGCTCTAATGCCTTCAGCTGAAATACTCATTGGGACATGAAGTTAACGTCATCCTTTTTCATTTTTTTTAAATGTGGCTGAATGATTAGCACTGGAGCCGTCTAGTTCAAGGTGACTCCCTCCATGATACTTGTTTACTCATTAGGTGTCTCAGTGTGTTACCTCTCAGCTGGGCTGTCGGGCTCAATAAAGCGGATGACCGGGGGAGCAGACAGGGTTTCTGTGGCAAAGACACCCCCCTGCAGCTGGATCCCAAAACCTGTGAGCGGATCCCCCCTCAGGAAGACCTCGCTTGTTTCCACATGAAAAACCTGCCCCCCTGGGCCGACAGAGCTGGACGCCAGAGACACTGAGGGACGGGGAGGGGACACATCAGGGAAAAGATATCAGTGGAGAGGTGGTAGATGAATGGAGCAGGACAGGGATTGTAGGAGACAAAAAAAATAAAAAATAACAAATGGAGGTTAAGCAGAAGAGACGTGCACCCACAGAGACGACAATGAGTCACTTCTCAGAGTTTACGTCAGTCATGTTTACGCCAGTAATGTGTTCACACCGAGGCGGCGAAACAGGATGGAAAAGGGGTTTTAACGGAGCAGCAAGAAACATGTTCAAGAGCCAGTGCACCTAAATTACAGAAAAAAATAAAATATATATATTTTCTTACTTAGTCTCTGATGGCATCTCGCCCTGCAGAAAGCTATTAGTTTTATGTACCTGGGTTCTGAGGTTTGTGCCTGCACATTAACAGCAGTAATAAAAAATAAAACAATGCAGTTGTCAAGTCAAACTTAATTTGGAAAAAAAGCCAAATAAAGTGGCGCAGGAAAGACCAGATTCGCAGGTAGATTGTTAACTATGCTAACATCTGAGTTTTTCATGTTGTCATGGAAACATTTGCCAAAGTACAGCTGAGGCTAAAATGAAAACAGTTTGATATATAAATTCATGATTTCGGAAATTAAATGACTAGATTTAGTTCAGTTTACATTTTTTGTCTGTCCAAAATAGTCATCGCTTCATTTTATCTTACATTCGTGTGAACCCGGCCAAAAATGTGTTCTGTGAAGTCACAGTGACCTTTGAACAAGTGGGTCCAAGTGGATGTTTGTGCCAAATTTAAAGAAATTCACTCAAGGCATTCCTGAGATATTACGAGAATGGGAGAGATGCGAGGTCACAGTGACCTTTGACCTCCAAACTTTAAATCAGTTGATCTTTGAGTCCAAGTGGATGTTTGTGCCAAATTCTACAGAATTTCCCTCAAGGCGTTCCTGAGAGATCGCGTTCACAAGAATGGGTTTGACGGCTGGACGGACGGACAAACAACCTGGAGACAATGTCTCCAGCACAGAGGCATAAAAGTGCCATTTGTCAATCTCGATTGTTTCGGTGGGAGTTGCCTAGTTCTGGAGATATCGGCCATAGAAATGTCTGACTTCTCTCCAGTAAAATGGGACTATAAGGCGCTCGGCTCATGGTGATAAAGAGCCAAAAAAAAAAAACTCAGCAGCAATGTCTCCTTCTAGAAATCATGACCCAGTTACTGAAGATAATCCACAGACCTTGTTGTGAGCAGTTTCATGTAGGAACTATGGTTGAAAGAAAATAGTTCCAACATGAAACTGCTCAAATATATATATATATATATATATAGTGTTCGTTTTATTTTATTTTTTTATATTTTTTGGGCGCTTTGAGCACTACAAGCCGAGCGCCATATAGTCCCATAGTATTGGAGAGAAGTCAGACATCTCTACTGCCGATGTCTCCAAAACGAGGCCTCTCGCACCAAAACAATCTAGATTGATCAAAAAGCACCACAGGTAGGAGGAAGAATATGCGTTTTTAGATGTTGGGGTGAACTGTCCATTTTAGTATAATGGAAGGGAAAGGGATTTGTTTGTGATGTTATCAGAACTGAACATGTCTCTCCAGGGACCTTTTCATTACTTTTTTATATGAACGGTTCAGTTGTGAAAATGGATATCTAAATTTTTGTACCTGAAAAGTAAGAAGGAAAAAAAGAATATTTTTGATTTTGGGGTGAACTGTCCCTTTAAGTTGGAGGCACTAATCTTATCAACATACTCTCAGTTGCCAGTTTATTATTAGGTACTTCTAGCTAAAAGTAATGCAGTCCAGCAATAAATACAGTGAGTGTCATATAGCCTACCCTCACTCATATAAATGGGGTGCACAAAATAATCAAATTAAATGGTCAAATCGTAGAAAAGACCCTTTAATGCTTAAAAACTGAATGCTCGTCATACGTGAGCTCTTGTGGTCCTTCTTCCTGGTCCTCCTCTTGCCCGTCGAGCCGCGGGGGCTGGTGGGGGCGACCGGAGGGATGGGGCAGGGCAGCGTGTTGCTCCCCTGGCTGCTGAAGCCGGAGGTGGCTGTGGAGGAAGGGGAGAAGCCACCGCTCACCAGAGCTGGAAGGAGACAACAGCACTACACGCATCAAAAAAAGGGCTAGTACAGTTAGATTACACCAAACCAAGTGGGGAACATGCAACAAAAAGAAAGAACCGTGGTGGGAGTAAACCTCCTGGAAAAAGATTTAACAAATGTGCTGAAAAAAAAAAAAAAAAAAAAAAAAAAAAAAGTCTTCCTGCTATGGTGTCTCGCCAGCAGCGGTGCTGTCACAAATGATAACTTACATTTGCAGTGGTCCTGCTGGTTGTGTGGGTGGCTCGGGCTGCTCCATGTCTTGCCTTGGCTGGCATGTGGGGGATGGCAGTAGTTGCCGCTTTGGTCCCAGTGATGATGGTTGCTCTTCTGCACTTTTACTGCAGCAACACGGGGGCAAACACATCCATTAAGTCAACCAGATCCACTCCCGTTTACACTTTTCTTGAATTCCACCCATGAAATTACGCTTTCATTCCTGTGTCTAAATTTGTACCATCACTGCACAGCGCCTGGAGGATAATTTCAAAGCAAAGTAATTGATATTTAATGTTTTTTCGTCACGGTACACTGGATTAAATCCTGTGGTTTAATGTGTTTTCATGAGAATCAGTTAGACACACAGAGCTGAATTGGCTGAATGGGAAGTTGCAGTCTAAACTCCCCCCTCCCCAAAAAACAAACATCTTACTCTTACTAGCAAGCTTCCAAAAAGCTAAGTGCAAACTGGAGATCATCTTTATGATTTAATTTTCAAAAGAGCCAGTAGGCACAAGAAGAGTCTGAGTAAATTGACCGCTAAACATGATGTTGTTGTGTTCAGCAGGAAGTGACACCGGCTGTTTGAAGGCACGTGGCTTGATTGGGCGCAGCTGAAAGCTTTATTGCTGATCATCTGTCTGTTTCTGCACTTGATTGGTCTAAATGTGTTTTAATTTAATCCTGTGTGATTCATATTCATGTGGGGTTTAAATATTTTTTTTTAATTCTGTTGACTTTTTTCCCACCTTGTACAAAATAGAAAGCGCAGATTGTTAATTCTGAAAGGCGTTTTATCCCTCATGTCAACACATGAGCGTTCAGTCAAACGGTGCCTGTGAGGCACTCAAAAGGGAAACAACTGACCTCCTGTATGACACGCACCTCACATAATTAACTTTCCTTTACAGATTCATGCAGCTAAAATTGTCAAAGAACGTTACATGTGACAGTAATCCTTGCTGCTTCGTTTGCAGGCGTCTAATCTCCCAACAACTTGCTCACATGGATGGAGGATTTTCTGGAAACATGGATGACTGCGGCGAGGACTAAGATGTTTGCCATATTCATTGGAACCTGGTTAAATCCAACTGTATGTAATCAGAATACAAGCGGGAAGAACCCCGGGGCCCTTTTCGGGAGAACATGCAGGTTTCTATCGGACTCAATCAAACCTGTGAAGCTTTAGCTCTGACAGCTTATGTTAAGCTCACCTACGGGAGGCTCTCCAAGAAAATGGTGTTTTTGATCGACGCTGGCGGAAAGAAACATTAACTCCTAATCTCTTGGTGGCCATATCAGTCTTATTAAATCCCCAGAGGAGATTAGACAAATTGCATCTTATAATCATGCCTTATCCTAGGGGGAGGAAAAGAAGCTGTGAAAATATCATATTATCATAACGTCACGGCGCCTCATTCAAGAAGGGAATCATTATTGAATAGAAAGACAAGATGCAAGCCTGTCATTTCACAGAGAAGATGTGCTGCACTTCTTGGTGGTCAACAGGTGTAAAATGCAGATCAAGTATTTCACAAGATTCATTTGTATGCCCTCTTCAAATAAGTTAATGTATACATGTAAAATGTTATCAGTAAATAAGGAGAAAAGACAGATGGAAGTCTAAAAAAAAGAATACAAAAAGTGAAGCGCTGCCGACTGGATCTGACAAAAGGATAAAGAAAGATTGTGGAAGGAAAGAATTCAGCGACTGCCAGAGAAGACTAAACTACATATTTTCTCTTTGTCATGCTGTATGATTCTTCAAATGCTCACATGGTAAGGAGCCCCTGCAGCTGATGACCCAGAAATACTTCTGCAGAACATGATCTCTGACAGAGAAAGTGTGTATTTGTGTGTGTGTGTGTGTGTGTGTGTGTGTGTGTGTGTGTGTGTGTGTGTGTGTGTGTGTGTGTGTGTGTGTGTGTGTGTGTGTGTGTGGCTTGTTGCTACCAACCGAGTGTGCCAAAGGCACTTGGATTGTAGCCGGCAGCGTGCGCGCACACACATACACACACACAGGCCGATTTATAGTATATAGAATATATATGAAAGCAGCTGGTAGGCAGCCAGGCTCTTAACAGCTGTAGGTAGAAGCGCTGAGAGCCTTCGCAAAACATATGGTGAGAACAAACACGCTGGACCTCCAGCCTGGAAACTGTATAGCCTCCACAATGTACACACAGAATTATTTAAATGGTGTTGAAACAATACAGTCAATGTTTTCCACATGGGAATCATTTTTGCATTGCCCTGCATATTTGCATATTTGCACTCGAGCGTGTACGAAATGTTTTTGTTTAGTTTGCCTGAAAATTGTGACACAATACTGTACATTTTACATTTTTAACATAGTGAAAAACGTCACATCCCACCTTCACACATAATTCAATTTTATATTACATGCAGTGGTGTAAGAAGTACTCAAATCCTTTACAGATCCTTAAAAGTACCACTACAACAACATAATAATACTTAATTCTACGTAAATGTCCTGCAAACAATATCCTTATAAAATAATGGTATCGAACTCTACTAAAAGGGAAACTGCACATTTACTGTGATGAAACACGTCAATGCTGGTGGTAATATTTAAATTTCTGAATAAATTTATAAAAAGATCTGTACTTTTGGGTTGAAAATGGCTCAAAAGGACAGCTATTGTTTTAAATGAGCCCTAATCTTGAGAGGCCAATTTTTTAGATAGAGTTGACAAATAAATAAAATAACTATAATGCCCTCTAATCAGAAACCCCTCCTCATCTCTCCCCACAGCATTTTTACTTTTTCAGTAACTGCTGTGTAGCATTACAATAACAGCTCAGCTCATTTAGCTGCTGGTTAGGTTAGATAGCTTACGTTATCTTGCTAACTTCACCATGTTTTCATGCTAACGTTAAACTGGTTACAGTAAAATGAGCAGAAAGCGGGCTGGTGTTCAGCACCAGAGCTTTGGTCTGGCAAAGTAGTCTCCCAGCTGCTGGGATTGAGGCGGAGGGGGTATAATTCTTGTCTCATTCGTGGTCTGCTAAACAGTAACAGTAAATATTAATCGGCTTTGCGCTTTCGTCATACATGTAGGCTTTTTTTCAAAATTACGCAGTGGGTGGACTTGGGCTCAGACTTGGATTTGAAGTTACACTCGAAAAGTATCAAAAGTAAAAGTACTTTTCCTTCTGCAGTAGAAGTAGTCTGACAGAGTAGTGAGGCGGAGAGAATGCTAGCTAACGCTAACTCTTGTACATATATGTAACGCACGTACTTGTAATTAAAGACACACAAAAACTGTAGAAAAATAAGATGAGCTTTATCCATAAGTCAGTAGCTATCTTGTGTAGGCCATGTGAGGACATAATTACATTATTAGCATCAATGGATGTTGAATTGCTTGCTAGAAGCTTACTAGGTTTGTTAAGATCCTGTAAGTACAAAATACTTATGTTAATGTAACATTAAGCAATGAGTTAGCTTAGTTATCCCCACGTTTCATCAAAGTCACAAATATTGGTTATAAAACCCTTAAGTTTTGCTTCACAAATCTGTTTTCATAAAAAAAAAAATAATCTTGGCTTTTTTTTTTAAATATTGGATAATTTTACCTCTTTGGACATTAAACAGTTATTTAAATTAAATAAAAATGTGAGAAGATTAGAGGAGGAATGTCTCTTTGGTGGAAATTAAACCACTCATAGAAATCTGAAGAGTGACTGGGGGCCACTGCCAGACTTTTTGTAAGGGGATAACAGGTCAAAAGGTTAGAAACCACTGATTCTAGTTTAGTATTTGATGGCTTGGTCTCTGGAAACCTGAAATGGGCATATTCCACCATTTTCTGGCAAAAACAATTCAACAAAACAATATGAAGATTCTTTTTTTCAGTTGCAGCCCTAAATGATCTATGGTCGTATATCCTCTTTCTTTCTAACGTCTTGTTCTGTTGCAGTATCTCCCAGAGTTTTATTTATTTTGCGTCACCTCCAGGACGTACCTGTGTCCTGCGGCCTGACAGGAAGTCTGCTCTGACTGGCCGGGAGAATCTCCAACTTTACAACGTCACAAGTGCTGGAAAGAAGCTGCGTGGCCTCCATCAGAGAGCAGTGCTCGGTGCTGGTCCCGTCTATCGACAGAAGGATGTCACCTGCGTGCAGCGCTCCACACCTGAGAGAGGAAGTGATTGTCAGAAGAGCTTTTATTTGACAGTAAAAGTCTGTGTGGAGCGATATACTGTAAGATGTTTGGCTTCACCTTTCCACCACGCTGGCTGCCTTTATCTTGTCAATAATAATAACTTGTTTGCTCCTGTATATTGTTGTGGTGAGGCTGATCCCCAGGCTGGAAGAGGGGCCTTTCACTATCTCCACCAGCAGAGGGCCCGAGGCTTGTTGTACTGCGTCTGAAACAGATAGTACACACAGATATGAGAGAGGCCAACAAATGATTCATATTTTCATGAATCTGACATTAATCTTTTCATACTGCCACAAGTCATCAAAGTTAGTCCATCCTTATCCTGATGAAACTTGTAGTTTAGAGGTGCAACTCAATTATTTCTTAAAGACATTTACTCCACAAGTGGTGTATCACAGTTACTCAATATGGTCAGGACAATCATCAGAGAGAGAGAACAGGACCCTCATACAGAAAAGAAGGCATAAAAGAATCTTTAATGTGCTGGTTTTAAGCATAGACTGACATGAGAGGGTGGAGCTGAGTACAACCAAACACTCAACAAGACATTATGAGGACCAAAAATGTTACTAACTAACTTTCATGAAGTGAAAACTCACTGTGAAAGGGTTAAAGTAGTAAGACCAAAACAAGGACAACTCCCAGACCGGACAACGCCGTGGTAGCAACCTGTCAATCACAGTAAGCCCCGCCCTAAAGCATACCCTGCTTTATGGTCTATTTGACTCTAAATGGACCATAATTTACTAAATGAACATCATGCTGTATTGAAGAAGACTTGAAACTAGAGATTGAGACCATGAACTCATGTTTACAATGTTTACTGAGGGAATAAATCAAGAGAGAAGCAGAATAATTTCCTCATAGACGTCTATACCAGTGGTCCCCAACAACCGGGCCACGGACCAGTAACGGTCCGTGGGTCCCTTGGTACCGGGCCGCACAGAAAGAATGAATGAAAAAAATATTGGATTTATTATCACGGTCTGAAAGATGTTTTATTTTTGAAAAATTACCCGATAAATCCACCTCTGCGTCTGAGCGTCTTGACACATGTCAAGACACTCGTCTCGGTCACGTGATACGTTACCCCAAAAATGAAGCCCTCAAGCCAGTAAAAATGAGTAAAAACAAAGGTCTTTGGAGAGCTTCTTTGTAAAGGGGAAAGGGAGACAGAAGAAGAAGAAGAGCCTACGATTTCCAAGAAAAAGAAAGCTGCATTTAAAAGACAATATCAGGACTCCTACTTAAAATACGGGTTTATTGCTACAGGTGATTCTCACGTGCCCGCTCTGCATAATATGTGGCGACAATTCGGCGCAATGTTGAGTTGTATTTTTTATGTACTTTATATTTGTTTTCATGCCGGTCGTATCATTTTATTACGTTATATTTATTACGTCATATTTATTACGTCATATTTATCGCCCACACCTTGAAGGCCGGTCTTATATTGTCTTACACGAAAACCGGTCCGTGGCGCAAAAAAAGGTTGGGGACCGCTGGTCTATACAACCAGAGGAGTCGCCCCCTGATTGACATTAGAGAGAATGCAGGTCTAAGGCCCTGAAGCATTGGCTTTTATCAGAGGAAGAAGAACGGACTGAGGGAGGACAGAGACTACATGCTGCCTTTGAAGCAGGCGGTAACCTCCGGTTCTGAAAATAGAAATTACATAAAGAAGTACAATTGTATTGTCTTGTCCTTTGCTACACTTCCTCAGACATTTAACTGTCTTGCCTTGAACAATGACAAAGGGACATATCATTTTGTCTTTTGCAGGACAAATGCAGTGTTGTGCTTCAGTATAAAATTATGTGATGATTTCCCTCGACAAAACACAAAATGGCTTCAAGCTATTTAAGAAAAACTTAAATAATGTTGAACTGAAGCAATTGTGTTTGTATATTTCACAGATTACAGCTCTAAAATGTCTCTTGTAATTGTGAATCCTCTGACAGGTTCAGTCTGGAGGCAGGAGGTCTGGATCCCAAACTCCCACATACAGAGAGATAATGTGTGTCAAACGTCCTTGGTGACCTGCCCTAGTTTGCAAAGAGCAGAGTTTGTGATCTTGTGGAGAATTAGTCACTGTGACCAAATGGAGGTTATAATCTGTAGTGAGTTCCTGTCTTCAGTGAGCATATTTTACTACTTTCTGACCCAATATTAAGGATGCTTTTTAACTAAAAAATAGACACTCTGTACACTCAGTCAGACGGATCTGCGTTGGTGGTTATTCCTTTTTCACAACATTAGAATAAAGTCAGTCAAAATTAACAACCGAACAAACCTGTATTGCAAAATGTGCTTGAAATAATACTGATATATGAGTGAAAGCTTCCCGGAGCGCTTTGTCAAGACGGCACCGTGTCCTGTTTGTAGTCGTCACTTCAAATTCATTTTCTACATGTTGAAAGTCATTTCTGCACCGCTGCTGTTATGGCAACGTGACGTCACACCAGGGGTCGGCATCTTTTTTGATATGACGTGCAATTTATAAATGTTCTTGTTAATCAGTAGGCCATATCAACACTAAGGTTAACATTAAAGTTTCTACAAGGAACTTTCATTTTGTGTTGATTTGGGCGATCCCTGAGGACAAAAGTGGGAGTGTTTTGAAGCACCAGAGTCCCTTTAGAAAACCTCTCATTTTACTGCAGCAGGGTCTGCTCCCATCATTCCTGGTTCTGATTCTCCCGTGCCTCCAGCAGTACGGCCTGGGTCTCCAGCAGCGTGGTGTTGGCTCCCTCCGAGCTCTTGCTCTCCTCCTCCCATTTGAGGTCCGAATGCAAGTTGAAGGCGGCAGCAAAGATCTGGGTCTGTCCTCGGTGAACTGGTCTCTGCTGAAGGCCCCGCTGGAGTCTGAGCTGAAGGAGTTTCTGGTGAGCCTGCATGATGTCATCTGATTTCACCAGAATCCGACCCGGTGGCACCGATGACGAGTATTAAGAATAACTATATAGAAATAGACAATCTTCTCTCTGATGGTCTTCTTTACTTATGTAGGTCATATAGAGGCATCAGGTTTAAACGGTGACTGTTTCATAACCAGTTAAAAGTTCCTTACAGAAACTTTAAGTTTAATTATGACACCACATCAACATTTTTATCTCCAACTGTATTTTTATACCATCCTTATCGGCAACATGGATAACAACATTTTAAAAATGTTCTCCCGCTAACAGGACACATATAATAATATCTGAGAGCACGACACAAGAAGAAGAAATACACTTGACACATTCTGAGAAGAAGGCAATGAGTATTAGCCAATCAGAGGAGGAGGGAAAAAATCAATCAAACTACCGTAAATAACAGGCGGCCAATGGCTGTGAAATGGGTCATTTGACATGTAGATGAGAGGGCACTTCAACATTTTCCAAAAACTCTTTATTGCACACCTATTGCTAGTGTGTCATTGGTTGAGCTGCCTATGGTTCCCCACTCCGGTGTTACACCATGCATCATCTATCGTTATTATTCGGCCGTTTTCTGCCATATAGACTGTGAGTGTGGAAATGCCTTACACTAACATTACCTTCTGTTGGTGCAGTCTGTGAATCATTTAAATGATTTCCCTTGCACCACACTCAGACAAAAATGCATTTGATTATCTTAACTGCATATTATTCCAGTGAAATAAATCCATGTGAAGTTTTAAAATCAAGTATTTAGGTACACTTGGAGGAAAGGGTTGCTATGAGACACAGTGATTAAATTAATTTCTATGCGTCACAACAATCCTTTTGCTAGTTGAGGTCCAGTATTTATTTTGGGTAAATTCATTGTTCAGTAATTTCAGGAAGTAAGTATTTTGAATAATAAGTAAATTAGTTTTTAGATTAATCAATTCAAATAATCTCTAGATTCATTGATAAAAAAAAATAATCGTTAGGTGCAGCCCTACTGTTACCAGTAATTTGTTAACATATTGAGATTGAAGCTGCCAAGATTCTGGAGTAGAGAGAGATCCACACACTATAATGAAACACCAAATATTACCCATCTACCCTCTCCTCGTTGAAGTGTGCTCTCGGGCCACAGTGACTCCCCTGGTGGCGTCTCCAGCAGAGACACTCCCTCACATCCACGCAGCCAAACGGCCACATTATTTACCCTCAGAGCAACGCTGCCCTACCAAGCCTCCACGTGTGTGTGTGTGTGAGTGTGTGTGTTGTGTGTGCTCACCCATGACAGAGACGTCATACTCGATCAGGAACAGAGCTTCCTGGCCGCTCTGCATCAGCATGGTCAAAGCGTCAGCGTGCTTCTCCCTGTTTAAAGGCATCCCATCTACGCTCAACACTCGGTCTCCGGCCTTCAAAGTGCCCTCTCTGGAGAAACACAGGAGGAGAAAGACAGGAAAAAAAATATAATAACAAAAAAATAGACACGCTGTACATCCGGCACAAGATGCTCCTACAAGCACCAGTCACAGTAAATCATTAAACAGTTCCACTTGAGCGTACCCTCCCAGGTGAGACGAAGGATAAACGAGATAAGCGGCCGTAAAAGTCTTTGATGGTGAATTATGTTTGCTCCAGTGTTTCGGTGCTCTCTGGGTTTTTTTTGTCATGGGGAAAAGTGCAATGTTGCACTAGCCGCAGGATGAACAGTGCCCTTTTCTGCTTTGAAGATAACATATATGTGTCACAGCCTCAATTCCATGTACCCGCCTGAGCGAAGACTGATGCAAAAGAAATAAATGTGCACGGAAATATACCGCAGATTTTAAAAGCATAATCGTTAATAATCTAATTCCACTCAAATTCAGTGTTGAATATTTTCATTGAAATTAGTAAAACACCAATATGCAGTAGTCCAAACATCTAAATATGTACGGAAACATGCATGCACGCACACATACAATAATTTGAAAAGGCTCATTCATGCATGATCGAGACATAAAATGCATACGAGCCACATAAATAGCAGCACTTGTATACGAACAGAAACACTAACTCGTCCCTCATGCCCTCACCTGTCAGCGGGACCGCCGGGCCGGACGTACGTAACCATCAGAGGACGAGACCTGCGCCAGTCCTCGTGGAAGCCTCCTTAATAAAAACAAAAACACCCACAACATAAATCAGTGGCGAAAAGAATAAATAAAAAAAAGCTAATTATTTTCACTGAAAGATTTATACAGAAAACATCCCGCCCACCTACCTCTCATGACAAATCCAAAGCTGTTTCCCTCCTTGTGTAAACACACCTCTATGGTTTTGGTTAAGACTCCTGAGGGGTTCTGGACTGAGAAAGGACAGATTCAGAAAATTATTATTCGCAATGTGGAAAGCTTTTTGATTATCAGTAATAGTGTTGAACCATGAGAATGAATGAAGCATTGTGGAAATATGTTAAATTAATCTCAGTAGGGAAATTCATTCCATGTATTTGACACATGCCAATGATTTGAGAGCGGTGAGCGCCCACAGTGCACAGTAAGTATTGATCCGGTGCTTTGCAGGTCCAAAGATGTCTAATTAAATCGGGGATGAATATTATTTAGATTTTCTTGATTAGAGTCCAGGTAACCAAAAGATGTTCTGTCACAAAGATGATGCTTTATTAGCTTCACCACATATTTGAAATGCTAAAATATCTGAATGCGTCGTCTATCGGTCTGACAACGATAAGCCTCTGGGGTCAAAGGGGTTTCTGGGGTTCCGGCGTAGCCATCGGATACCCAGGCCAAGACTTCTTTTTACCATGCGCTGCTCGTTGTTTACAGTCCGACTAGCAAATAGTTTAGAAGCAAATTATAAACCAATGAAAAAAGATTAATCATTGTCAGGCGATAGTCAGTGGGTTCCCAGATTCAAATACGGTCCATGCGTTCAGTCTCTTTTGCTCTCCACACGGACTGTTTACCTGCATTCAACCAAAGCATTGCTTGAACTTGATTTGGTCAATACTACTCGGACTACAAATGAAAACCAGAACGCAGATACCAAAAACTTGTCGCATTGCCTACATATTCTACATGTTGTGGGGATATATTTTCAAAATATATTTACATTTTCTTTTGCTATCATATTTACACAGCTAACAGCCTTATTTATAGCGTTAAGAAAAATAGTTAGCAAGAGCGTTCGCCACTGTTAGTTGCTAGATCTCGTGAGAGTGTGTTGCTGAGACAGAGAAAGGTTTTGAACAAAGGTAATTTTCTCCTGATTTGTGTGTTTGAAAAATGTCAGTCTAAAAGGGTCCAATAGTTACTTTGATGACTGCGGAGCGACAAAATTAGTTATAATCTGTGTTCAAGTTCTCCCATTGGAGTTAATAGAAAAATGAAGCAAATGCTGAAGTGCCTTAAACTTGCATTCTCTCTACTGTCCATCAGGGGCGACTCCTCTGGTTGTATAGAAGTCTATGAGAAAATGACTCTACTTCTCTCTTGATTTATTCCCTCCCAAATAGACCATAAAGCAGGGTATGCTTTAGGGCGGGGCTTACTGTGATTGACAGGTTGCTACCAGAGCTTCACTGGTTGCAGAAAAACAAGATGGCGACGGCCAGAATGTCAAACAAGTGGCTTCAAAACTGCAGTGCACAAACCAATGGGCGACGTTCTTACATTCAGGACCTTCCGCTAGTCTCCTAAAGCTGCCCTGGCGAAACCCCCGTCTCCTCAAATATGTAAATGCTCCTAAAAAACAGTTTTATGTAACTCTGATGTTAATTTTTTTTTTACTTTTCCACAAAATGTTATGCAGTTTTAACCTTGACATCTAGACTACTAAACTACCAGAACTAAAACACTAATTTATTTACCCATTTCCATCCTTTCTGCATTTAAAAACACAAAGCATTTTTTTTCATGTCACAGTCTCCAAACATCCGAGCATTTGTTGGTTGGAACATTCACCTACCGAATGGAGGCAGCTCGTACTCCACCTCCAGCACCACCCGCTCCCCAATGTTCTTCAGCAGGCTGATGATCTCATCGTGGCGAAGCTTCGACAGGTTGATGCCATTCACCGACTTGATGTAGTCTCCTACATTCAGCTGGTCACTCCTGTGGAAAGTCACGGACAGGCCGTCACGATGAAGGCCAGTTTACTAACTGTCCCCAAAAAGCTCCAGCTTCACTGCATGTCACTTGGGTTTTTGTAAATTTGTCTACATACATCCGTAATGGGACTCTGCGAAGCTCTTTAGCCACTTTATAGCTCATTTATTCTATGTCTCACATTTTTTCCTCCAAACGCACTGTGACCTACCTGTTTTCCTAAAGTTGGACCAAAAAACGACAGCAACAAACAAGCTGACGGTCTGAAAGACGCAGGAATAGAACTAACAGTCGGTTGTATTCATTTGTGTCCAAACAGTGCGGATAATCTGTGAGTCAGTGTGCAGACTAACAGTGGGCGGATGGCTGAGAGCCTCTTCAAACACTGACACAGATTATTGTACATGCCGTCTCACATATGACGGTCTGAGTCAACACACCGCTCATTGGAGGGCTAACTAATTAAAAAGAGGTTCTGCCCTGCTCAGCCCCCTCTCTCACCTTTGGGCTACTGCCTATCAGCAGTGACAGCAGACAGACAGAGACGGAGAGAGAGACGTCTTGACCGGCCTGTCATTCGGTCCGGCGTCCTCTCTCTCTCTCTCTCTCTCTCTCTCTCTCTCTCTCTCTCTCTCTCTCTCACAGCTGTCTGCCTGCGTGTCTCTCCCTCCCAGTGAATTAGCCAGCACTTCCACACATGCATGAACTCGGCTGCTTGGAAGAATTAGCACGGTGTCTGTCTTTAGAAACTCCTTGGACGTGACAGGCAATGGCATATTTGGCCAAGACATTTTCAGAGAGGCCGTGTCATTCTTACAAAGGTGTGTGTGTGTTACACTTCAGTCACACGCTGCTTAATAATCATGAAACGTGAATCCTCCTCTACATTTTCCTGAATCTGTTTAACTGAATTTTAAAAGCTCACAAAAGATTTATATTGAATAATTACCACCAAACAGGGAACAATTGTTGTGTTCATGTTGTGTTATTATTTATATTATTGTGTACTTTTTTATTTTGATGCTTTGGCAACATTATTATTCTTAGTTTTTTTTTACTTTTATTGCAATAAAGCCACACTGACTTTCACTAAACTGATAGTCAGTGTGGTTGTCATCACCTCATCGTTGTACCCTATTAGACATTAGTGTGAAATTTAGGGCTGGGCGATGTGGCCAAAAACTTCTATCACGAAGGTTTAATGTCTTGATATCAAGAAAAAGCATGTTTTCTTGTATTTAAATAGACAAATATTGTACGTGAAAAAAACACATCGTGAAGCCTATTTTGCTTTACTCCTGCGTGAATTTAATACTTGGGAATTAAAAAGGGACAAGAGGAGGTGTACTCTGTGTTTACATCATGATGCTTGGTGCTCAAACAAAGTCAAAGTTGATGGGCAATGTTTTTTAGTGGAAAAATCCCCAAAAACTATTTCAAGTGAAATTAAAGAGACAAAAAAAAATATATATATATATATATATGTTCATCTGTACACCATGTTTACATGCATGCACACAAATACTAAGTGATCAGATTAAGACACTAGTATAGTCTTACTAGACATTTTAGTTAATATGTGCTTGCGATATCTCGATATGTAATTTCATCACCATCCGATTTACATTGAAAGACGATAAATCATCATATTGAATTACAGCCCAGCCCAGATGAAATGGTCAGAGTTAACATATGAATTCCTTGAGTTGTACAGAAATGTGTTTTGAGAGGTCACGTGACCTTTGACCACCAAATTATACTCGGTTCAACCCCCGAGTGCAAGTGGATGTTTGAAGAAAGAAGGGTCCCGGTGGATGTTTGTGCCAAATTTGAAGAAAGTTCCTGAGATATCACGTCCACAAGACTTGGTCGTGAACGCCGGACAACCCGTGAACATACTGCCTCCGGCTTAAAAATGCAAACAGATCTTGTGTTGTTTCTTGAGGGACTTTTGGGGTATTACTCTGACGGACGGCATCGAGCTGATCTGGCACAACGCCTACGGTCCTGCAGTAAAGGCGAGCTGGTGTCACTTTGCGACACGTGCGAGTTTGTGCGGAGCAGAATAACAGGTCCGGACAGCTCAGTGTGGTTGCCAGGTTTTTAAACCGCATCACGAGAGCAGTGATCTCACCTGGCAGCCAGCCCACCTGGCCGTAGGTTCGACACTCGGGGCTTCCCGTCCTTATCGGAGCCTCCGGAGATGGTGAGGCCGAGGCTGCTGCCTTCCCTTTTCATCAGGTCCACCGTGGTCACTCCTCGGTGCTCCTCTGCTGACAGACACAGGCACAGATCCACAGTCAGCATTAGCATCTGCTTGACAGAATCACCCCGTCTCAGAGGCGACTCAATCTTCCTCTCCTGGATCTCTCACATAAATGCCCTCTGACACATGACCACATACTTTATTTTCTCACATTCCCTGTCCTGTCCTTGTTCCTTCAAATCTCTCGATCTGAGTGAATCTTTGTGACGGATTCAGGAGGAGGGGGAGGAGGAGGATGGACAGAGTCAGTTTTATTAATAGCACTTAATACTGATAAAGGAAAGAAATTCAATGTATTATTACAAAAAAGAGGCACTCACTGGACGGCAGACTTATCAGGTCATAAAGTGAATTGTATTGAGTTTCTTGACTCTGATGGATATGTGGCTCTATAGTTACAGGGGGACTCATTCTGTCTTGTGGTCCACGTTCTGCTGTGCTGTTAAATCGTTCTACGGGAAGTCTACCAAGTGTGGTTTAGTGCAAATGACAGGCATGCTACACAAGCATTTTTATTTATTTTTTTACCTTATCTAAGCATTCAGCACAGTGCAACATCAAACAAAGCAGACACATGCATGCAGACAAAAAAGTCTCAGTCAAAGACTTCATGACGCAGATAAGAGAGTGAAAAGTAGACATTAGGTTTGACTGCTTTTGTACCTGAGAAGCTGCGCCTGCATGACGAATGTGATTGGTCAGCTGCCCCGGACTCCTTGCCCCCCTTCGAGTACGGCCCTTCATCTGAGGAGACGGCAGGGAGGTAAAGGAGCTGTTATGAAGCGCTGTGGTCACATGCAGGGAGGCTCTGCGGCAGAGGACTAAAATGAACACGAGCGTGCACCTGACAGCTGAACTCATGTTAGTGCTTCGAACTGCACCCTGGGTAATGAGTGGTGGAGGTTTTCGACACTTTTTACTGACTCAAGTTCGAAAGAGTCGCTCAGAAAAGACAGCTGGGTTTTCACGCCACTTTCGTCACCGAGTGACTAACGTTAGCGAAGCGGAGCAGCAAACTCCAGCAGTAACACCAACACATTCCACCAACTATGAGGTAAAGAAAATAACTCTAATCAAACACTAATTACAGTCCGTTGGATTTTATGATTGGCCAATAAAAATGGAGAAGTAATAAACTACTAAATAGGGACAAATTAAAATTTATGGACAGTTAATGACGTTGAAATGGAACCAGAACGGACATTGAACTGTTTTCTGGGGTCATTTGGCTAATACAAAAGAAAATGGCAATTGTTGTTTGTTGTTATGGTGACGACCTCGTCAGTAAAGTGTCGTAAAGTGATGTCGCAGCTCGCCAGGAAGAGAACGGACGCAGCTCCGGATACAGAGATGCTTAGTTAGCTTGTCTTTCTCTGGAGCGACCATTAGACCCAGCGCTGCTAGCTAGGTAGCTAAATAGCGGACATCAGGCTAGTTAGTTAGCTTTGTAATTACACCATTATTTCATGCTACACTTGTCACTCTTTCCTATGATGTGATAAAAATGTGTGGATGAAGTTCAAAGTTTTAAAAAACTCATTAAAGACCTTTACACACTGGGGGGCGTGAATATGTTTTTTCAAACTGTTGTTTTTGTCATGAATATTTTTACACAATGGGAATATTGCGCAGCGGAAAAAGTTATGTAATTTGTTTTTTTAACACAAGGTTGATTTTTCTAAACTTTCGCACTGGTTGAGTTGGTTGCGCCGATACATATCAAACAGCAAAAGGCTCTGTAGACAAAACCAAAACACCAAACTTGACTAGCACACACCGGATCTATTCCTTCCGTTTTTAATTTTCACAATAAAAACCCAAGACATCTTTGCAGGCGAATATTTCTCAATTTCGTGTGGTTAATTCGTGATGCCCCTAAAGTGTAAAGGGTTTTACACTCTACAATTTGTAACATTACTACCATAGACTGTATTTAACAAGTGGAATTAGTCATCGTGACGTCACCCATTGATTTGTGGACTGCCGTTATGAAACCTCAAGTTTGCCGATTTCGCCATCTTAGAATACGACCGTCGCCATCTTTGCTTTTTTGCAACTGATGAACGGAAGTTACCATATTTGGAATGCGGAGGATTGTCGTAGAGACGCCATATATGGTTCTGGTAGCGGCAGCAACCTGTCAATCACAGTAAGCCCCGCCCTAAAGCATACCCTGCTTTATGGTCTGTTTGACTCTAAATGGACCATAATTTACTAAATGAACATCATGCTGTATTGAAGAAGACTTGAAGCTAGAGATTGAGACTCATGTTTATAATGATTACTGAGGGAATAAATCCAGAGAGAAGTAGAGTCATTTTCTCATAGACTTCCATACAATCAGACTTCTTTTTGCAACCGGAGGAGTCGCCCCCTGATGGACGTCAGAGAGAATGCAAGTTTTAAGACACTTCAGCATTGGCTTCACTCAGCAGAACTGAAGGTTACTGCCTGAAAAAACCCAAACTGAATCAGCGACCAGCCTGAACTAAAGGAAGGTTTTCTCACTTTGTTTCCATAATCCTATTAAAGGTTGAGTTTTTTTTTTTTAAAGCCCCTCACTGTCTGCAGCAGAGACCCTTGAAAACCATTAATTTAATACAAGAATACATTTGCGGCGAGCTTGATGTATGCAGCTACTAAAGCATGGGAATTTTCCTGAAGGAACAGCATGCGGTTAATGGACTGTTTGAGGCATAGAGAGAAAATCATCATTTTCATGTCATTTACAGCAGCTGCTACTAAAAGCAGGGGAAATGTTCAATCTGCTCTGCAGGGAAACTGATGTTTTATTTTTTTTAATTTATCTTACTTATAGTGGGACCCTTTGCTGACAGAGCACAGCCATGGGCCT